>JAODAL010006653.1:0-131576 GCA_025379985.1 Phyllomedusa bahiana
TTTTAACCTTTTTTATTTCTCGTAAGGCCCATACTGAATATTTTTTATGGCTGTAGAAGGATTTTGCTTAAATTTCCAGTGATTTCTGTAAATTTAAACCTCTTCACGACCCGGGGCGTATGAGTACTCCCAGGCCCAAAGGGGCTTTGCAGGGGAATCGCTCCGCGACCCCCCTGCCACCGCCGATTTAGCGGCAAAACGCGCTAACACCCGGGGCAGTAACACGCCGGTGGGTGGCTCCACCCGCTGGCGTTTTTAAAACCCATCAAACACCGGGGCAAAGAGGGCCGCGGTGTCTGAAGAACCCCAAATCGTGCCGCGCCCGTCGGTACGTTCATCGGCACCTCGCCGATCCACGACTGGGCATGGTGGGGGGAGCCTTGTAAAGGTCCCGTCCTTCCCCTGGCCTTTGCCCCATTCCGTTCGCAGACGGAAGGGGGAAAAACCGCCATTTTTGTACACCCAAGCTTTGCCTATCAATGCATTAGGTTTTTTAACAATTGCGCCCCCTATGGCAAGCCCCTAAGGGCAAAATGTTACAGAAAAAAAAAAAAAAAAAAAAAAGTTTTAAAGTAAAAAAAAAAAAATTTTAAAAAATTCAAATCACCCCCTTTTTCCCCATTTTAAAAAATAAAATCTTTAAAAAATAAAAAAATAAAAATTTTTTTTACACATATTTGGTACCCCCCGCTCCAAAAAAGTCGATCAAAAAAAATATTACAAAATTTTTATCCCGTATGCTGAAACCGAAAGAAAAAAAAATTCCAAACGCCAAAATTTTTTTTTTGGTCATTTTACGTCCCCCAAAAAAATGGAATAAAATGATAAAAAAAATCGCATGCATTCCAAACTGCTAGCAATAAAAATACCTTCCCCGCAAAAAAAAGCCTCTCACTGACGTCCTAGGTGTTAGTACAAAAAAAATTATTGGTCGCACAAACTGGGGCCCGGGGGCCCAAAATTTAAAAATAGAAAATGTTTGGAATTTTTTTACGGTACCAAAACATAAGGAAACCCACCTTTTGGTATTTTCCCAGCGTAACAACCTGTAGAAAAGATAACACATTTTTAATTTACCGACGATTGAAACCCGTAAAAGCAAAAAACCCAAAATGGCGAAAAAAAGTTTTTTTCACAAATTTCTCCCCCTTGGAATTTGTTTGCGGTTTCCCATAAATTTTATAGTATAGTGAATAACACCAAGAAAGTACATCTTGTCCGCAAAATAAAAGCCCTCATGTTTCATGTAGTAAAAATAAAAAAGTTAGGGTTTCAGAAGGTAGGAGGGGAAAACGAACGGGGCACAAAAAAAAAAACCGCGGGTCCTGAAGGGGTTAAAAGACTATAGTAATGTTTGGATTTTAAGGAGGACTTAAAGGGGTTGTCTCACTACATAGATTCATCTTACCTCAGTGCTGTTTTTTCAGTTTCATTTTTGTTTCAGGGGCGTTTACTCGCTTCTACTGGCCTGCACTGATGAGCTGCTGAGGACACCAGGTCTGTAGCTATAGCAACCAGTGCTAGCGGCCATCAGGAAGTTTGCACAGGCGTGGTTTAAACGACCAGAGGACTGATGCAGCCATACAAAGGGGAAAACTTGAATAGGTGGGACACTGCAATGGAGATTTTTGCAAAGTACTTTTTTTTAAAAAGACTTAACTAAAAAGCGCCCTTTGGCAAGAAAAATTTAACCCAAATTTCCCTGACGGGGCCCCTTTACCACCTTTCTGACCAAGCATATCTTTCCTTTCCGTAGCGAACATGGGTTTGAACACTATAATGCTTTCTCAAACTCAGTTATTTTACTTGTTTTTTCACCTTTTTTCTTTGATGTGTTAGGCTTTATTTTTATGTCATTTTAGGATTTTTTAATAACATGCGGAAAAATTTTAAAAAAAATATGTTTGCATATTTAAAAAAAAAATGTTAACAACAAAAGTGGTGGCAGAATAATTGTGTTACTTTTTCCGCGCGGGCATTTTCGATGGTATATAACGTTTTAGGTCGAGGGGGGGGGGCTAAAATTGCAGTTTTTGCGTTGTATTAATTTATTTTAGTATTATTTTATTTTACACATTGTGCCCCCCTTAAGGTAAGGATAAGACCTTGGGAGGAATTTTAACATCACTTTTTGGTGTGATTTCCCCTCATATATTAGACCCATTTTTTAGGGGAAAAACCAGGGGGCGACGTAACTGATCGGGTCGATAAACCCAGCAGCTCTTGCAGCTACTAAGCCCCGGCGGTCACGTATATTTTCCCGCCTTTTCTGTGTAACAATTGCACATTCTAGAACCCCTTTGCAAGAATACGCCCCCCCGGACATTTTAAAGTTGAGGTGGCAGCAAGTAGTCAAAGGGAATCTGTCACCAATTTCTTTTTTTACTTATTAAATCAAGATCCTGATCCATGTTCTTTTCTTCTTTTTATTTTCTGATTGCAGATTTCTCAATTCAGTCATCGGTATATGATTGTGGCGACATCAAAACTTGCTTACCTCTTTTTTAAAAAAGTCAAAGAAACTTTACGCACTTCATGCAAAGGACCTAAACTCTCAGTGTCATTGACTTCTTAGGAAAGTTTTTCAGGCATGCTCTGTGACCTGGGAAGAAGTCAGTGTGCAGGGATGAGAGGGGGAGCTGTGACATCTCCTACTGTGACTGGTGGATCCTGTGTCATCTATACACATTATGTCCCCCTTTCCGTTTAAAACCCTCTTGTACGATAGCAAAATGTAAAAAAACCTCCTACAGAACGGGAAGTTCAACTTTTTATTGGGCTTAGGGGCCCCCAAGGGTGAAAACTGAAGGACTTAAGAATTTTTAAAGATGTTGAAAAGTGATATGGAAAATAAAAAAAATGAACCAAAAAAATCCTAAAAAATGTGTTTAACATAAAAACGGGAGTTAAACAATAAGTCATATTTGGCATTTTTTTTGGGGGTCAAATATACGGCTTATTCCAAACAGAGATGCTGAGGCAGAAACTAAAAAGATGCACAAAGAGCAAACTAAAATGGAGTAGGAAATTAATTAGGTGGAGTACTAAGTTGGCAGCCATAAAGGACTTCATTAGGTCCCCACGCACGGTTGGGGGACCTAAACGCCATTCAAGGGTCAGTCAGGTGATGGAACGGAGTTCTGCGCTGTTTCTTAAACCATTCGACATGTTTGTTGTGGCAACTAAGGGGTTAAAAAGACTGGAGTTATCTCAGTGTGTGAGCCCATTCCATATCTCCTTACTGATCTCATGACATAACTGTATAACACATGTAAGTAAGAAGTTTTAAAAAAGTAAAATGATTTGGTGTTTTCTTTGTATTTAACATTAAGGGCCACATGTATGAAACTGTTTAGGTCTAAAACTCACTCTTTTGCCCCAAGGAACCTATGGGCAAAAAGTGATTTTTGACCTAAAAAGGGTTCACACATGTGGCCCAAATTAAACTCAGTTGCTCCCCCGAGTTAGTCCCCATAGTTTCAAAGTATTTTGCATTTTAATATTTACTCTTTTCAAGAACACAGAAATAATCCAAAAAGTTTATTTCACATAAGTGACTTTTTCTTTCTGGGTAGCTTCATCTTTTATAGTCCACATAGTGCAGTACGTGGTGATTACTATATTATAATGTCGTACAGGATTCTAAACTCCATCATTATGATAACTTATCACTGTCTTGGGTACTAGGATTATTTGATACACAATGAATTCTGAAAATATTTCATATTTTTTTGCCATTATATTTTTCACATCCTTTAGTAGTGTTGAATGGCAAAAAGCAAAACTAGTTCACACAGCTTAAACGGGGCGTATCTCGCCCTGTATTTTGCGCCGTACTGCGCTAAATACGTCCCAGTCATTACGTCTCCTCTCCCCGCTCGCACAATACGCCCGCCCCGCCCCCACTCCAGAGCACAAGGCATAATTGCGGGCGAAAGATGTCCCACAATTATTGCCGTGTGAAAAAAAGCCAAACGTGGTACTATACAGTTTTGCAACCTTATACCAATCACATTATTTTTATTGTGTTTTTAGTTTTATTTTCATCACTATAATAAAAATGAGGGTTATATAGACTTTAGCCCGGTTATTTAAATGTGGGGAATTTTTTTAAGGGGAAAAAAAATGGCACATATCACAGTTATCATTTGTAAACTCTGAATGGTAAAAATTAACGCTGGACCATTGTTATTATTTTAGGCCAGGGGAGCATGCATCTTGAATTGTCAAAAAGGGTTTTCCATTACAATGATTTCTTTCAACAGTAGGGAAAAAGGGAAAATGAAAAGTTTTCCACATACATTGCTCTTTTGATATTGCCCTGGTCAGGAGATAAGAGTGATTTTATCTGCTCTGAGTGCACATAAGTGTCTCTGGGTTACCGTTATCTCCATTCCTGATTAGACAGAGAGCAGGAACTGATTTCACCGTGGTCGGACAGTGCAGAGTCTTTATCTCTAACAAGATTAGATTGTTTACCTTTGATAAGCACTTGTTTTTACTCCTAGGAGCTCTGTAGCTTTGTTTAATACAGATTAAATCTCCTGCACTTAAATCTCCTGTAATGCACAGCTAGTTAATATGCTAATCACTGCTATTTAACCACCCACACCTGACCAGGCATGGGGAGTCTGAAGCTGCCTGTGACTTTGTGAAACAGCATGGAGTTGTACATATTAAAAAAAAAAATCTATGCTTTCACCTTTTCTGCAGGCAACAAAGGATTGTCAAGGTAGAAGACAAAAATGGAGAATAAAATACTAGGAGAAAACCTGCTGAAGACAGCAGGAGACTTAGTAAATTCTGGCAAATCCGTGGGAATAAACCTAGAGCCAAAGCCACAATCAAATGGAAACAATAATGTTAGAGCTGTATTTTTATTTCCATGACGGCTAATACTGAAGATTTTTCTAGACTGTTACATTGGGTTTTGTTGGGGGGCTTCTTAGAATTTAAAGACAATAGCAATCTTTTGAATGAAAAGAACGATTGCATATATCTTGTCATTTCATGAAAAGGTTGTGCAGAAGAAAAATAACATAGCCATGGGTTGGTGTCTATCTTTCAGATTAAGGGCATAAGTCTGAGCTGCAATACCCATGACAGCCTGTGTACAGGTGTGACACTGTTTTTTGGAAGAAAGCAACCATGTTTCTTTAATCCTATATAACCCTTCAAGGACTCTTGTTAGTATGGAACTAAACACGTTGGCTCCATTCTGTAACAGGAAGAAAAACCCTAAATGGTGACAAATAACTTGAAACTTTCAAAAGTAATAATACATTTAAAATGACTGAAAATCAACTAATAAAAATGCTTTTGAATTGTAGTTCAAACTAAAAATTAAAATATAAAAACTAATGACACTGACCTGGACATAAACGATGGCACCCTTAGAAAAGATTGAAAATAATTTGACCAAAGGGACATGTTAAACTACAGTGTGTCCTATAATTAGCATCACATCATTTTGTCTTAAAAAATGTAGGCAGTAAGTCTGCCTATTGAAATGGTGAAAAGTAGTCACTGTTGCTGTTTGGTATCATGGTATGTACCTCATTGAACATTGAACAAAGGAAGTGAAGGAGAGAGCTGTCTCAGGAAAAAAGAAAGAAAATTACAAACATCATACTAAAGGTAAAGGCTATAAGACCATCTCAAACAGCTTGATCTACTTTTATTAAAGTTGTACAAATCATTCACAAAGGTCTTAGACTACCCACCTTCCTGTGTATGGCAAAAAAAAATTGATGAAAAGAAGAGACAAAAAAATAAAAAAGGGAAACCAAAAAACCCCAAAACAACTTCCAAAAGATTAAGGTTTAACCCCGGGGTAAAGTACACATTCAATCGAGACACATCGCTGTCTTTCCCAAAAGGGGACTTAATGGAACTCAATCAAAAAAGAAAAACCACTTTTGAAAGAAAATTAAAAAAAGCAGGACTGGAAATTTTTCCCAAAAATTTTATATTTCAAGCCACAAAGCTTCGGGAGAATGTCCAGGGAAAGATGACTTTTTGGCAAGTCACATCACCTATTTTACAGAACAAGAAAAGCATACAAAGAAAATAACATGTACCTTTTGAAATATGGAGAGGGCTCCATTTCGGGGCTGTTTTGCTGTACTGGCAAAAAGTGCCTTTAATCGTGCGGGGGTACAAGAAATCTAAGACTATCAAGGCATTGTGGTAAAAAGTGCTAAAAAGCATAAAGAAAAATGTGCTGCCCATATCAGAAAGTTTGGTCTCAGTCGCAGGTCAGGACCCCCAAACGGGATATGGCCTAAAAACACACAAAAAACTCCAAAAAGGGGCTCAGACAAAGTATTGGACTTTCTAAAGTGGCTTCAATGACCCAGTCAAATTATATAAAAACGGGGAAGGGAGCGAAACCTGCAGTCGGAGAAGGCACCGAGACAACGAGCCGCTCAGTGCGGGGGCCAAATACTGTGGTCAGGGGCTGAAATCTCTAAGATTTAGGGTTTTTGTTCACAAAAACTTTTGGATCCTTAACGGATCCGTTTTTGACAGTTGAAAAGCACACCGGGAAAACGGAAAACCCAAAAACCAGCAGTTGATACTTTATTTGGGTCCTTTTTGAAGCTTTTTCACTTGGTTTTTTCGCATCCGCTTTCTGGATACCTTTTCAGACACAAAAACAAAATTCATTTTTTTTTTTTCCTACCCATTCATCTCCATTCACTTCATCTCCAGCTCCAGCAATTTTCCCCCCAGCAGCTCCATCACTTCACTTTACCTCCAGCGACCCCCCACAGCTCCATTCACTTTATCTCCACCTCCAGCGATCCCCCCACAGCTCCCTTCACTTTATCTCCACCTCCGCGTCCCCCCAGCACTCCAAACATTTCATCTTCACCTCCAGCGATCCCCCAGCAGCTCCATTTCACTTCACTCCACCCCCCGATCCCCCCCCCAGCCCATTCACTTCATCTCCACCTCCACGACCCCCCGCAGCTCCATTCATTTCATCTTCACCTCCACGATCCCCCCAGCACTCCATTCACTTCATCTTCACCTCCAGCGATCCCCCCATCAGCTCCATTCACTTCATCTCCACCTCCAGCGATCCCCCCAGCAGCTCCATTCACTTCATCTCCACCTCCAAAGATCCCCCCAGCAGCTCCATTCATTTCATCTACCCCACCAGCGATCCCCCCAGCAGCTCCATTCACTTCATCTCCACCTCCAGCGATCCCCCCTGCAGCTCCAGTCACTTCATCTCCACCTCCAGCGATCCCCCCAGCAGCTCCATTCACTTCATCTCCACCTCCAGCGATCCCCCTGTATCCACAGCCCGCGCACGCCGCTCACCTCTCCAGCGATCCCCCTGCATCCACAGCCGCCGATCACCTCTCCAGCGATCCCCCTGCATCCCCCACCGCCGCTCACCTCTCCAGCCATCCCCCTGCATCCACAGCCGCCGCTCACCTCTCCAGCCATTCCACAGCCGCCGCTCACCTCTCCAGCCAATCCACAGCCGCCGCTCACCTCTCCAGCCATCCATCCACAGCCGCCGCTCACCTCTCCAGCCATCCCCCGTCCAGCCTTCCACAGCCGCCGCTCACCTCTCCAGCCATCCCCCGCACAGCTGCCGCTCACCTCTCCAGCCATCCCCCCCCCTGCATCCACAGCCGCCGCTCACCTCTCCAGCCATCCCCCTGCATCCACAGCCGCCGCTCACCTCTCCAGCCATTCCACAGCCGCCGCTCACCTCTCCAGCCATTCCACAGCCGCCGCTCACCTCTCCAGCCATCCCCCTGCATTCGCAGCCGCCGCTCACCTCTCCAGCGATCCCCCTGCATCCACAGCCCGCGCACGCCGCTCACCTCTCCAGCGATCCCCCTGCATCCACCGCCGCCGCTCACCTCTCCAGCCATCCCCCCCCCTGCATCCACAGCCGCCGCTCACCTCTCCAGCCATCCCCCCCCCCCTGCATCCACAGCCGCCGCTCACCTCTCCAGCCATCCCCCCCCCCTGCATCCACAGCCGCCGCTCACCTCTCCCGCGATCCCCCTGCATCCACAGCCCGCCGCTCACCTCTCCAGCCATCCCCCCTGCATCCACAGCCTCCGCTCACCTCTCCAGCCATCCCCCTGCATCCACAGCCGCCGCTCACCTCTCCAGCCATCCCCCCCCCCTGCATCCACAGCCGCCGCTCACCTCTCCAGCGATTCCCCCCCCCTGCATCCACAGCCGCCGCTCACCTCTCCAGCCATCCCCGTCCAGCCTTCCACAGCCGCCGCTCACCTCTCCAGCCATCCCCCCCCCTGCATCCACAGCCGCCGCTCACCTCTCCAGCCATCCCCCTGCATCCACAGCCGCCGCACACCTCTCCAGCGATCCCCCTGCATCCACAGCCGCCGCTCACCTCTCCATGATCCCCCTGCATCCACAGCCGCCGCTCACCTCTCCAGCCATCCCCCTGCATCCACAGCCGCCGCTCACCTCTCCAGTGATCCCCCTGCATCCACATCCGCCGCACACCTCTCCAGCGATCCCCCTGCATCCACATCCCGCTCACGCCGCTCACCTCTCCAGCGATCCCCCTGCATCCACAGCCGCCGCTCACCTCTCCAGCCATCCCCGTCCAGCCTTCCACAGCCGCCGCTCACCTCTCCAGCCATCCCCCGTCCAGCCTTCCACAGCCGCCGCTCACCTCTCCAGCCAGCATCCACAGCCGCCGCTCCCCTCTCCAGCCATCCCCCCCCTGCATCCACAGCCGCCGCTCACCTCTCCAGCCATCCCCCTGCATCCACAGCCGCTGCTCACCTCTCCAGCGATCCCCCTGCATCCCCAGCCGCCGCTCACCTCTCCAGCGATCCCCCTGCATCCACAGCCGCTGCTCACCTCTCCAATGATCCCCCTGCATCCACAGCCGCCGATCACCTCTCCAGCGATCCCCCCCTGCATCCACAGCCCGCGCACGCCGCTCACCTCTCCAGCGATCCCTGTCCAGCCTTCCACTGCGCTTTTCGCATCCGCTTTCAGGATGCAAAGCGCAGCTGATACGTACCCGGAGTGTGGAGCGCTTTTGGACAGGCGCCAAAAGCGGACTCCATTATCTCCTATGGGCTCTCACTTGCGTAGAACGCAAGAAGAATTGACATGTCAATTCTTAAAGCGGATGCGAAACGCGCAGGAGAGCTCTCAAAAGCACATCGCCGATCTCCCGTGAGAACAGCGATGCGCTTTTGCCATTCCACTCAATGTTAATCACACTGACAATTGTTAGATCCGTTCTGCGGATCCGTAAAACGGATCACAAAAACATCGTGTGAACAAGCCCTTACAGAAATTGTTTGTTTGCAGTGATTGCCTCAAAAGGTTGTGTACCAAATTGTAAATTAGGGGTACCATCATTTTTATCCAGGACGGGCTTCTCTCTTTTTTTTTTTTTTATGTTTAGACCACAATTCAAAAGCAGTGTCTGATTTTGATTAGTTGATTGCAATTACATTTAAATGTATTATATTACTTTTGTCAGTTATTTCAGTGACCATTGTGGGTTATTTTTTTACAGGAAGGGGAACGACAATTTTGTCTGTGTGTACATGGTATTACCACAATAGTATAGATACTCTTCCAAACTTCCAGATTTTATGTTTGTATGTGATGAAATGTTCATATCATGACCATGTCTGTGTGAAATTGAATGCTGGGAGTGGGAAACATTTGATTGTCTATTGGATGTCACAGAGGAAGTACATTTCTTGCAGTCAATCCATTATCCATTATTAGTATGTAAGCAAATGGTAATGTGTCACTATGGGCTAAGAGAGTCCTATGCCTTATTCGTATTTGCCTAACGGTTTCACAGTGTGGATGCACTGCTGGCTCACATTCTGCACGAAATGCATTTTACTAGTTCAATGATAAAGTCACAGTGGGATGTCTTGTAAGCATTTGTCTATGTCACTTGTGCTTAGTTAGCATTTGTGTATATCACTAAGGAAAGCACAGTCACAGTATATTATGGGCAGCACAGTGGTTCGGTGGCAGCACTGGGGTCCTAACTTCCAATCCCTTCAAGGATAACATCTGCATGGAGTTTGTATGCTCTCCCTGTGTTTGCATGGGTTTTCTCCCACAGTCCAAAAATGGATAAACTCAAAATGAAATTTAGATTGCAAGCACCAACAATTCCTGTACAGCACTGTGGAATATAACAGTGCTTTATAAGTGAACAAAAACAATTATAATTGAATAGTGATGTCATAACTGAGCACCGGGCACTAAGTGTTTGTGTCACTTTAGTATCACATTGTCTAGTGAGTGTTCCCTCTTAGGTAGAGGCTTCATGAAGGTGTGTGGAGACTTATATGCTATAATCTCTCCACCAAAATTAAAATATATTCAAATAATCGCAAGGGAAAAGAGTTAGGATTCTGTGCCACCTATTGGATGTAGCATTCATCAAGTCACATCTGACTCGCTGAGCCTTACAAAGTGATTAGGAGTAAGGTCAAACCAAATACTCATCTACAGACAGCTGTTTCTAGATGTTGGGCTCTCATCAGTGCAAAGTAGAGTGCTAGGAGAAAGGCTTTAGATGTAGCTCAAATGTTCCTTATTGGGGAGCGGCCCCATGAGGAACGCTTTGTCTAAAACAACTCACCCAGTCAGGCATTTGACTTGAGGAACGCTAAGTGCCGCATACTCCTAGCTCGTTTCCCTTGAGCTTATTTGGATATATTGTCCAGTGACAAACAGAATACATCACTGTTCAGGTTGATATTTTCCCCACTAATATTTAATTATATCAATTATATCACCCCCTTCTGAATGTCCTGTGGTCCAGCGCAATGTAGAAAGTAATAAGTTCCCAGCTCTGGAAATACTACATTGGGATAATTTTCGGAAAGTACTTGTGCCAGGGTAGCATACTACTGCCTACGAGGTCACATAGGAGGCACATGACATATTCAGTATCTCCATGCAAGTTTGAAATTGATTGATGAAGGAGTGTCACTGGGGCACATTGCAGTTTGATGTCACAAAAGAGGATATAGCTATGACACAATCATTGCTCTGTGTTAGTATGAAATAAAATGATGATGTCACAATGATGCCCAATGCAGTAAAACATTTTCAGTGACATCATACAGGAATCTCATCATTGTCCTGCAGCCCTTTCACATTCCATGAATGATAAATTTGCAAATTTAAATTCTATTGTCCAGAAGATCAATTTCCATTAGAACAATGTATTGTTGTGTAGAAAAATGCAGATGCTGTGGTTATATAATGGATGATATAAACAACTTTGGACAGAGTACTGTAGTTTAGTTAAGTACATATTGATTCATGGTTTCGTCTTCACATATCATTTAGACATTCGAGTCTAGGAATAAAGACAAATTAATAAGCTGATAGAAAAACTTCGCTACCCACATAATAAAACTTCCAATAGCAATGTTTTGAAGCAATGGTCCCTAAAGCATTGGGAAATAGTTTGTAGATTTATCGTAGATTTTTTTTTCAGAAATAGCTGAATATACACCAGACAAATGCAAAGAAATTTTTCCAGCGATCACAAATCATTTTTTACTTGTTTACCTAAGGCTGCATTACCTGAAAAGACAACTTCTTAGGCTATGTTCACACGGCTTAATTGCGGGACGTAATTACGCCCCGCAATTACGCCGTGTGGACGGGGGCGGGGCGGGAGCGGGGGAGTAAGTGGGGGGCCAGCACTTCGCCGGCCCATTGACTTGAATTGCCAGCGGCGCGTATACGCCGCTGGTAATTCACATGTCAATTATCTCCCCGCCCGGCGGATTCGCCGGGCGGGGAGAGGAGACATAATCCATAGCTCTCTATAAGAACTGTGAATTACCGTAATGAATGGGCCGTTTTCGGCCCGTAATTGGCGCACTTCGGCGCGTAATTACGGACCGAAATACGCGCCATTTTAAGCCGTGTGAACATAGCCTTAGAGGAAGCGTGTCACCAGATTAGGCATGTCCTGAACAGCCCCACCCATTTAAAACTTGTGCGATTTACCAAGAGGCAACAAACATGTGAGGCTCCCTTCAAATCATTAGTAAATGATATGACTAATATATACAGTAGAGTCTACAAATGGAGTCCTTATGGATCCATAATAAAGGTTCATAGGCATACCACATGCCACCCTATGGTCTCTCTATATTACACCATAGTGTACATTCCTCAGGAGCCTTGTCAGATGACACTTTTTTCATGCGGCATATGGACCTACACATTTCTATGGGTATTGTACATCAACCAATACAGCATAGATCTGTAATACAAACATGAAACTTAACCCCCTGGACCACATGCAGGCATTGGCGGAATTTGGAAAACTACGTTCACTTTTTGCAGTGTGTACATGTGGTTTTATGGGACTTTGATAGTGTATAATATCTACACTGTATGTGGTCTGCAAGGGGTCCTTGGTGGGTTCCCCCTTTCAGTATGATCACAGAATTTAACGACAAGTCAAAGAACTTTATTATTCATAACAGTGGCTTAAATGCTTGCTGGTTATTAAATACATTAGGCACAATAAGCCTGATGGTTGCAGGTTACTTCAGGGCTGCCACAACCCGATACAGCTGAAGCCTCCCACCAATTACCAGCTCCTTGCACCATATCAGCAGGCCCGTACAGGAGTACTGCCAATATTGCCCTGATGGTGGCCCTGGTCACAATAGGTGATATAAATGCATTTTTGTAGAACTTAAATCTTTGGTACCTGGACCACGTGAGACTCCACAAGTCCTCTGAGGGTCACGCTGCTCCCAAAGTGGCTTCTGGCTGCTCTACAGTGAACTAACAACCCCAGGGAGGCTACATGTTTCTGCGGTGTGCTGTGCAGGGTTGCAACAGCCCTTTGTATTGGTCTGCCATGTGTCTCTGAGTGTCCACAACATTAAATAGAGGTGCTCCCAATCCTCCTCAGTTGTGAAAGTGCAAACATACATGTCGCCTAAATCACTGCATAGATGTAGTACAATCCCAGACCACAGAGTGGCCACACAGTCCACGTCCTTATTGTCAAAGGGCACTGCCTCTCAGAAAGCCATTTGATTTTAACATGCAGTAAGAGAAACACAGTAGTACAATGTCAACAGTAATTCAAACAGTCCTCGTTTAACTTTACACAGGTCAATGCTACACTACAAATTGTTACATGTTAATTTGACCCAGGACTGCCATTAGGACACTATTGGCAGCACTGCTGTCAGAGGCCCTGCACAAGGTTTTTTTTTTTTTTTTTTTAAAAAGGGGCCCACCGATAAAGTCCAAAATAGGACCTGATAATGGGCGGAGAGCCCTGATGCTGGCTATATGGGACCCTGAATTTACTGATCACACAACATACAATGTAACACACGCACAATTTTTCCGAATCTTATTTATTGTCTTTGATCCAACTACTATCCCTAACCATAAATGCAACCACAACCTAAGGGTAGGGTTAGGGTTGTTTAAGGAGTTTTAAGGGGTTAAGTTGCCGGTTGGGTGAAGCAACATTGCCATTGTGGCATAACTTCTGGTCTAATGCCCCATCACTTCCAGTTACCGATGTTGAAGAAACTGGAAATGACATCAGACGGGATGTCGGACTGTAAGTTGGGTCACAATGGGAGTGTTGTGTCACTGAATCGGTAAGTTAACTCCTTAAAATCTTTTAAACAACGCTAACCATCAGGCTAGGGTTCTGGTCGACTATTTGGCCATTTTTGCCAAAAATCAATTCAGAATTTGACTTTGACCTGAATCGAAAGTGTAACACTAGCCACAATTCTAAGTGGATGTTCACACAACTTATTGTGAAGCTTATTGTGGGGTGTATTTTGTGGCGAAATATGCCCCCAAAAAGGCTTCAATGTTCTAAACTCCTCCCATTGATTGCAATGTAGAAACTGCGCCATCATTCACACGACGTGTATTTTACAAGCATATCTGTGGCGCTTATAGAGACGATTTTACTTGCGTAAATTTAAGTGCCTTGTCAATTCTTTAGGCGTCATGCAAGTAAAATCAACACAGGAAACAGTGGGAGATAGGATTTTTCAAAATACATTTCCAAAGTACACCTCTCGAAATACACTCTAATCAGGCATTTTTTGCCAAGCCCCCGCTAGCTCAACCAATCAGCTCTTTTCTGCCTTTTTTACTGTATTTTGAACTGTCCCGCCGTTGTTTCTGATTGGTCAATACTTCTCCATAGGTTTTAATGGGTCACTGTCGCTCCTATTCTGATTGGCTGGTTTCTGCCGACCAATGAGAAGAGCTTACAGAATTTGAATTACTGTATTTCCCGGCAATTTCCAAGATCCTAATTCCTGATGTACCGCCGTCCTAGATTTATGGAAAGTGATTTTTTTTATGTTTTTTTTTTTTGAAGGTTTGAGCTCTTTTTCAGACAATGTTTTACACCTAATAAAAATGATTTTTGGAATCATACTCCTGCCGCACGGAGCGGAGCGCCGAGATTTCTTTTGCGATCTTCTATATGTTTCCTCTCATGTTCCGTTCTCGCTTCACTTCGCCTCCGCCGGATCATTTAGACCAACTTCAACTAGGTCTGCCTGTCGGAGCTGGCGAGCACTGTAATGCGCCGCACTTTGCTGACCCGCGATCATGCATGCCTCGGAGGATACGAATGAGCCGCGTCTCGCCCCAGAACGCCCACACCGCGCCCATTATACGCCCCTTCATGTTAGGCGCAGCCGAAAGTGTCGAAGGCTGCGCCTAACACCGCATCCCTGCGTCCGACAGGGGATTCGGGCCGGTGAGGCGCCATTTTCGCAAGAAAACAGGCGCAACTCCCGATCATACATGTCGCCCAAAGTGTCAATCTCCTTGGAGAGAAAAAAAATTGGAGCAGCAAAAAATTAAAATAATAGTATCTAAACATTTTCAATGTAACTAGGTCAAATTTTGCTCTGCTTATAAGAAGGTTAAACACTAGTAGTAGTAGTAAAAATGGTGGTCTGAATAAGCAGGTCTGATAAATCTTCTAACAAAAAAAATATTTCCCTTTGTCTCTCCAGATGCTTCTGATTTCACACAGATGACTATGGAGGTTTGGATTCAATATAACACTATGGGATTGCACTGTTTGCCCAGGGTCTACAGCTGGGTTCACCCATCTCTCATAGTCCTTATGTTTACCCTACAGGAAAATACAAGCATCAATGTGCAAATGTGCCCTTACACCAATACTTATACTTATCCCTCTTTACCATCTTTAAACAATAGATTTGGTGGCTGGTAGGTTAGTGACCACAGATGATACTATATAGTCGGCCTTCACAAAGACTGATTACCTTCAATGTCTGGACACAAGATCATATCCGGTATAAAATGAGACAAAAGAGTTTGCAGATGCCCAGAATGACTTCCAGGTTGCACTTATATGTCTCCTCCTGGGACCATATGGTTATCTGGTCATCTGAGTTCAAAGACATTATTGGCCAGTGTCAAACTTCACAGCAGCAATACTAATGTCTATGATGGCCTCTTACAGGTAAATGCCCCAGCGCTTATTTGGCCATGTGTGGTAAACTAATTGCAGATGTGATCACCATTTTCTATAAGGAATGCATGGTGAGGAATTCAGCTTACGAGGTGTCTTAATGGGCAGACATACCACAAAGGGCATAGAGGGTTAAATGCTTCCATTGGAGTGGAGTTTTATTACATACAAATATTATCGTAGGTGGTTTATTATATACTTATCTGCAGCTTAATGAATGGTCGCACACACGCAGGGTCGCACTTTAAAAGGTGTCACCATTTTGCTGTATAAACAACACGTTAAAGGGATTGTCTACTTTAGAAAACCCATTTTATGCACTGCTGGCATATTTATTACATAACAAACCACAAAAAATCGAGAGTATTGGGTATAAAAGTCACAATTTTATTATATAACAATTTCTAAAATCCAGTGCAAAAGAGTATATTGTGTGTACGTAAAAATCCAAAAGAAAACGGAGAGGCACAAAAGACACACACCAAGGGAGAGCGGTCTATATGTAATATTATATAATAAATATATTAATAGGTAAATGACCGTGATCAAACACCAGCATCAAGGTAACTACGCTAGTAGTACCATCCTATAAGTATATGGTAGCATAGTAATGGACTGCATAAGTCACACATAAGGTGGAAAAGGTGCCGTGTCTGATCTTACCCAGGTGGGCTGTTGTCCTCCCGTACCCCACCGCGCGTTTCGCGTGTAAATAACGCTTCCCCCTGAGGAAGCGTTATTTACACGCGAAACGCGCGTTGGGGTACGGGAGGACAACTGCCCACCTGGGTAAGATCAGACACGGCACCTTTTCCACCTTATTTGTGACTTATGCAGTCCATTACTATGCTACCATATACTTATAGGATGGTACTACTAGTGTAGTTACCTTGATGCTGGTGTTTGATCACGGTCATTTACCTATTAATATATTTATATATATCATATTACTATAGACCGCTTTCCCTTGGTGTGTGTCTTTTGTGCCTCTCCGTTTTCTTTTGGATTTTTACGTACACATAATATACTCTTTTGCACTGGATTTTAGAAATTGTTATATAATAAAATTGTGACTTTTATACCCAATACTCTCGATTTGTTGTGGTTTGTTATGCAATTGTTATATGAGAGGGGTTAATATGTGGTGGCATTACAACCTTTGTAGGCCTCAATGTTATACTATAGGTGGTTGGTACTTTGGATTGGCATATTTATTAGTAAATGCTTAAATCCCCCCTGAAAACAACCACTCCGAGTCATCTTCACTTTATTAAGAACTCTGTAGTGTGCTGTTCCTCTGTTATTTCTCCTTGAAATAAGTTAATGACTGGGTGTTACCAGTATACTGGTCATAATTATATGGCTCCGATTTTTTTTCCTTCTCGTCTTCTAAGGATATGTTCACACGACGTTTTTTTGTCTGTGTTACATACGCTTTTGAGCTGCGTGTTTGGATCCGTCTATCGGTCCCCAAACGGACCCAAACACGCAGCTAACAAATAGCAATGTGATTTTACATTGCTTTTAATACGAGACACGCATCAGTGTTCACACGAAAGACGCAGCAGGAGCCCTATCTATCTGCGATCCTGCTGCAGCCAATACACATCCAAACAGGCAACTGCATGTTTGGGTACGTGTTGGATCTGTTTTACTGCGACTGTTGCAGCATTTTTGGATCCGATTTTCGGATCCAACACGGATCCAAAATTGGATTCAAAAACGCTGTGTGAACATACCCTACGGCTAGGTTTACACGGCTTAATTGCGGGACGTAATTACGCCCCGCAATTACACCGTGTGGCCGGGGGCGGGAGCGGGGGAGGGAGCGTATACGCCGCTGGTAATTCACATGTCACTTATCTCCCCCCGCGGCGATTTCGCCGAGCAGGGAGAGGAGACGTAATCCATAGTTCTCTATGAGAACTGTGGATTACCGTAATGACCGGGACGTTTTCAGCCCGTAATTTGCGCACTCCAGCGCGTAATTACGGACTGTAATACGTCCAGATTTAAGCCGTGTGAACATGGTCTAACACCCACAACCTTTTCCATCTACATAGACATATGAGGCCTTTTTTTTTGGCACACGATGTACTTTCTTATGTGTCATTGATCATACCATAGAATATATTGGGAAGCCACAAACAAATTTTAAGTGGGGCGAAATGTGAAAAAAATGTACTTGTACAATGTTGGGTAGGGTATGTTTTTCCGGCATTCGTTCTTCAGTATAAATGACGTGTCATCTGTATTCTGCAGGTTGATAGGATTCCAGCAGTACCAGGAGGGTTTTCATTATATTTTAGTACCCCCAAAAAAATCTAAACATTTTCTATTTTTATAAAGTGCCATTTTCTGCGACCTAAACTTTTTTGTACTTCCACCTATGGGCCTGAGTGAGTGGGCATTTTTTGAGGGCGGAAGTGTACTTTTTATAGGTTTCACTTTGGGATAGATGTGACTCTTTGATCACTTTCTATTTCAATTTTTACGAGTCAGGAAATGACCAAATTTTGCCGTTTGGAATTTTTTTCTTCTACGGTTTTCAGCGTACGGGATAAACAATATTATATTTTAATAGTTCGGACTTTTGCAGATGCATCAATACCAATTATGTGTAACTTATTCACTATTTTATTTATTTGCAAAATGGTAAAAGGAGGGGATTTGAACATTTATTTTTTTACTTTTATACTTTTAAACATTATTAGTTTTTTATTACTGCCAGGGATACTGTTTAAAAAGAACTGTGCCGCTATGAGAACTGCCACGACTGTGCAACTGTAGATAAGTTACCATAAAGTTATAAATACTCAACCCACAGGAGTTCATAATACACCCCACACCACTAGAGCCCTCTTATATGCCTAATGCAGGGTCTAATAGGTTTTCTGTCAGCAAAACACATTGCATAGTCCTATAATTGAAATAAAAAAAATTTAAGTTTAATAAAAAGGTTTAAAGTAAAAGAAAAACAAACATCTAATTTATCCCATTATATTCTCCAAATACAGTAAAATATACTGTAAGAAAAATACATATTTGGTATCAAGGTGTTTGTAACAAGACAGATAATAAAAAAATCTAAAACATTTTTTTTCCTATCTAACCCCCCTAAAACATGAAAAAAAGCTAATCAAGAATTTGGAGAGGTGAGTACTATTAATTTTTAATTGTTAATCGGCCCCATATACCTACATGCATACTGTGAGGAAACCTATATACCTATATATATACTGGGGAATATACAGGCCTACCTACAGACTGGGGAGCCCTTCAACCTACTAGGGGACATACAGACCTACCTACAGACTGGGGAGCTCTATAATCTACTGAGGGGACATATAGACCTACCTACAGTCTGGGGAGCCCTATATACCTATAACCTACTGGGGGACATATACACCTACCGACAGACTGGGGAGCCCCATAACCTACTGGGGGACATATAGACCTACCTACACACTGGGCAGCCCTATGATCTACTGGGGAGATATGTAGACCTACCTACAGACTGGGGAGTCTGATATACATATAACCTACTCGGGGACATACAGACCTACCTACAGACTGTCCCTACAGACTGGAGAGCCCTATAATCTACTGAGGGGACATATAGACCTATGTACAGACCAGGGAGCCCTATAACCTACTGGGGATATCTGAACTACTTACAGACTGGAGGGGTCTATAACCTATTGGAGGATATATAGACCTACATACCGACTATGGGCACTATAACCTACTGGGGAACATATAGACCTAACTACAGATTGGGGGCCTATAACCTACTGGTGGGTATATAGACCTAACTACAGGCTGGAGAGCCCTATATACATTTAACCTATTGGAGGACATATATACCTACCTACTGGTGGGCTCTATATAACTACCAAATAACTGGGGGAACCTACATACTGTACCTACCTACATAATGGGGCCTACCTATATAACTAACTACTGGGATAACCTAACTAATGAAGCAACCTATTTACCTACCTACTGGGAGAACTATATAACTACCTCCTTGCCGTACTGACCTATATACTTACCTATCTACTTTATTTTTTTTTCTATATAGACCCCCACTAGGTAGGGAGGTATATAACCACTCCCTCTCCACACCAGTGGTAGGTAAGTATATAGGTTCTGGAAAAGTTAGGATTTTAAAATCTTTGTGTGGCAAACTCTGCAGAGATGAGTCATGGCCAGGAGAAGTCATCATGGTGGTCTGGGCTGGATAGCAAAAAAAAAGGAAAGTGAACGACTCCCATCAGAGAAGACGTCTCCTGTGAGTCACTACATGTAATTGCAGTGTAATCAATTAGATGTCTGCAGAACCTGCGTACAAGCAATAGTCACATGTGGTGGTCGTATTTGGTCATAGTCTGGCAGTATTATTTGGTCCTTAAGTAGTAATATCTTTGGATATTGGTATCATAGGATTTTTTTGTAAATATAATACATATGGTATATTTGCTCCATTATTTGGTAACTGTATGACTATTATTTATAAGTATTACACTGTCATGCATAGATCAGCGCTTTTGATTAAGCAGATTTGTCAGCACTGATTTTCATTGTACAGTGACTGTACTGTGCTGTGGGGATAGTCAGTATCTATGTGGAATATGTGTAAAATTAGTGACAGGAACATACGTTTTGTTCTCTGTAAAAATACCTGACGCAGTTCAGTATGTGGTGTGAAAAATGCTGTGTGAACTCAGCGCTACTGAGCAAAACTTACCAATAAAGCTTGTAGCCCCAATTTAGTTGGTAGGTGAAACTTTAAACAATTTCTTTGCTAAATTAGCAATCACCTTAGCTTTCCCAGCTAAACTAAATAAATACCTGAGTAATTACTCTAAAACTTAACCTTTATTGATTCTGTACTAACTAATCTAATCAAACACCTTTAAAATAGCTAGACCGAGCCTGCAGTAATTTCTGACTAGCTATCTAGTACTGCTGGCGTCTGTGGTATATCAGCTATAACCTCTAAGCTTTGACTAGCTAACTAAAAAGATTTCAATCATGCCCCCAATATGTTTCGCCATGAACCTAGGGTCTTCAGGGGGCAGGGGCAAAACTTAAAGGGGTTTTATCAAATGAAGTGTTCGTGCTCTTCAGCTAATTCTATGAGATTTAATTTGAAATCCAGGGGTGAGTCTCTCCTCTCAGCAGGCGTGTCTCTCCTCACTAAAGAGCTGTGACATCATCATTCTGTGTGAAGCAGGGGAAGAGGAAGGTTGTCTGGAGAGCATGCAGCTTCCTGCAGTGTTCTCATGTGTCTGTAGAGCCTTCATCTTCAGGCTCCACAAGCTCCTTGATGGGCTATAACCAGTTATACACACAGCCTGAACTGATGAAACACATGTGAGGAATACACACTGTCCCTACTCCTCCCACTCTGGTATCAGGCAGGAGGCTGTATGACTGTGTTATATGGAGGGAACACAGGACATAAGACTGTGTTATATGAGGGGATCTATGAGTTAAACAGTCAGTAATTACCCAGATCATTCACCTTAGAGCTGGGAGATGAGTATAGAGCCAGCAGCCCTCTCACATAGCTGGTTTCACTTTCGGTTTTAACAGCTCAGAGGGGAGTAAACACAGAGTGTGCAGGCAGCCAATCACAGTGCAGGGGGCATGGCCGTGGCGTTTCCTGTCTTGGGGCGTATCCCAACAGGCTGAATAAAATGTCAGTCAGCCAATCACAGTGCAGGGGGCGTGTCCATGGATGGCGGAATCCTACCGGGGGCATGTCCCGACTAGCCAATCACAGAAAAGGGGGCGTGTCCCGACTAGCAGCTGCAGAAATAGAAAACAGATGCACAGTAAAGCTAATATCTACTATACTAAGTGAGTTAGGTAATGCAACCCAATTACAAAAGTGCTTATTTTTACTGTCCTCATAATCGGAGAGATGATCTTTGTATCGAGAAAACCCCTTTAAACACGGGCAATATCCCTGGATTGTCATCAACATCCCGGCCAGGGCAACTGAGCAATGAGAACGGAGAGAAATGCAGTTGGTGATCTGGGAAAGCTTTCTCTCTGGAAGGAAGAAAAATCAGAGCAGCAATGTATTTGGTAATAGTCTTTTTGTACCTTTTGTCTACAAGTTTAAAGCTAATTAATATGATGAGAATACCTCTTTAAAGACTGAAAAAGTTCATTCATAAAGGGATTAACATAAAGACACTGTATTCAAACTGAAATACAGTATCTAGTAGTTAATCTTCACAAATACAAGAAATTGAAGAGGAATGATAATTTCGCTAACCCCCTCAATCAGGTACAGAAGGTACAGAGAGCATCAAGGGTGTCTAGATGTAACAAATCCTGTACAGAAAGACTTATATCAGCATAAGTTGTTTATTGTGTGACTTACCTTATATGTTATCTGTAGCTATGGAAACTCGACTTTAACTAAAGTATATTTGCTGTGAACAAAAGAACACAAAGTGACATAACAATTCTCTCAAAATCGAAAGACAATGTTTGCAGTTAACACACTCGGACCCCAGGGGGTCATTATGAAATGCCCTGTTACGTGCCAGGCAGTGAATTGAATACACATTATTTATGATCATTTATTATTCACAAGATGACACCGGACCTCACTATACAGAATAATAAAAAGAGCAAATACCTGGAGCTGGAAAACAATAAAAAAAGCAGAGAAAATGTATCACAGATAAACAGCTCTAACTCATGATAATAGGTAAAATGAATTTCCAGCAGAGGCTGCAGAAGGATTCTATAGATATGGTCACTGCAAGGTTCATCTGTAAAAAAAATGTAAAAAACATGTAAAAGAAACATAAAAGCAAATAAATGAATCTTGTCTCGCTGCTGAGGGAGATAACCCCTTTGTATATTCTGTATTAGACCATATGAATATTACAGAGCGGGGCAGCTGGGACCTCCTTCTACTGGTCAGGTTGGAGAGCTGCTAATAAATACTGTCTCACTGTGGGAACCTAGTCCATGCATTTATTCCGTGATTGATCTAAATGCATGGATTATGGGGACAAACTTACCATATGTGCAATCTGTGCAGCTCTACAGGGGCCCTACAGACACTCTTCTATATCTGAAATAAACATTAGCTACTTCTAGTGTTTATTAGATCACAAGTAAAGGGCTATGCTGTTCTGAAATGTTTATATTGACAGCTGCTGGTACGGAGGGATTTCCGGCATGCCATGAATGAGGTAGTCTATGGCCCGCCCACTACAGCCTCCTGTATTCGGTGCTTCTGGGAAGGCAACTGTGATATCACAACTGGGCAGGCTAAGCCCACAAGTAAGCAGGGCAAACACCCGGTAGAAGATTGGGCATGATGGAACACTGAGAATCCGCCCCAGGAAAAAGGGAGGGTCATTGCATATTCATTATTTCAGTAGCTGTAGGGTGGGTCCCAAAAATCAACTCCACTGGTGAGCCCCAAGAATAAACTCCAATGGTGGGCCCTAAGAATCAACTCCAATGGTGGGCCCTAAGAATCAATCCAATGGGGGCCCCCCAAAAATCAACTCCCCCTGTGGGGCCCCAAAAATCAACTCCATGGTGGGCCCTAAAAAATCAAATCCCCCTGGGGGGACCCAAAATCAACTCCACTGTGGGGACCCAAGAATCAATCCACGGGGGCCCCAAGAAAAAAAAACTCCACTGGTGGGCCCCAAGAATCAAAATCCAATGGTGGGGGCCCAAAAATCAAATCCATGGTGGGGCCCCAAAATCAATTCCACTGGTGAGCCCTAAGAATCAACTCCACGGGGGAACCCCCAAAAATCAACTCCCCTGGGGACCTAAGAACAACTCCACTGGGGGGACTTTAGAATCAAATCCAATGGAGCCCCCAAAATAAACTCCCAAAGGTGGGGGCCCCAAAATCAACTCCAAAGGGGGCCCCAAAATCAACTCCACGGTGGTCCAAGAATCAACTCCACTGGGGGGACCCAAAATAACCAGTGGGGGCCCACAAAAAACTCCACTGGGGGACCAAGCATCTGGGAAGGCAACTGTGATATCACAACTGGGCAGGCTTAGCCCACAGGTAAGCAGGGCAAACACCGGTAAGAAATTGGGCATGCATGGACACATGAGAAGCCGGCCCGAGGAAGAAGGCAAGGGTCATGTGCAGTATGTGCAGTTATGTTCAGTAGCTGTAGGGTGGGTCCCAAAAATCAACTCCACTGGTGAGCCCCAAGAATAAACTCCAATGGTGGGCCCTAAGAATAAACTCCAATGGTGGGCCCTAAGAATCAACTCCAATGGTGGGCCCCAAGAATCAACTCCACTGGTGGGACCCAAGAATCAACTCCACTGGTGGGCCCTAAGAATCAACTCCAATGGTGGGCCCCAAGAAGCAACTCCACTGGTGGGTCTTAAGAATCAACTCCACTGGTGGGCACCAAAAATCAACTCCACTGGTGGAGCCCAAGAATCAACTCCATTGGTGGGTCCCAAGAAGCAACTCCACTGGTGGGACCAAGACTCATCTCCACTGGTGGGACCTTAAGAATCAAACTCCACTGGTGGGACCCAAGAATCAAACTCCATGGTGGGACCCAAGAATAAACTCAATGGTGGGACCTAAGAATCATCTCCACTGGTGGGCCCTAAGAATCAACTCCACTGGTGGGACCCAAGAATCAACTCCACTGGTGGGCCCTAAGAATCAACTCCACTGGTGGGACCCAAGAATCAACTCCACTGGTGGGACCTAAGAATCAACTCCACTGGTGGGACCCAAGAATAAACTCCAATGGTGGGCCCTAAGAATCAACTCCACTTTTTTATTGCTGTCTATGCACCACAGGGTGCCGTCGGAAAACCTGTGCTGTGCAGACCTAGCCTTATTAACCTAAGGCACAGTGTGCTATGAGAAAGCAATCACTGAATCACATGGTTAGGTAAAAGCATTAAAAAGTTACACAAATCCTATGTGAAAAATGGGGCTGTGTCATGAAACTCAAAACTGGCTGCAGTGGTAAGGGGTGACTCTTGATAATGATGCATGCAATGAAATGCATCTGGTTGGACAGATCTTCTAGTTCTTCATGAATGTCCATTGTCCATTTTCCGTCTTTCCGCTGTATATGACAACTGGCCAGAGCTCTTTTGAAACATCAATCTTTGGATATCATCCATCTTGGCACAATACATGATAGCATCTTGCTACCATATTATAAGACAACAGACACCGATCTGGTGCAACGCATTTCTTTTTTTAAAGGTAATGTGTAATCAGAAAATGTCCTATTGTTTAACTCATTTTTTTTAAACACATTTTTAAGAATTTGTGGTTGTGTTTTTTTAAATTTCTCATATCACTATTAATTAAAAAAAAAAAAATCATGAAATCCAGCAGTTTTCATTTTGGCCACTAGGCCTAATAATAGTATGACACTTCCTCTTCTATAAAGAAAACTTTTCAGCAGTCTCCTCATTATCAGCACAGGCAGGATTACACTGAAAGGTGACACCAATGTGTGTATAACACAGGATCCACCAGTCACAATAGAAAATATCACAGTTCACCCTCTCTCCCTCCCTGCACAGTGACTTCTTCCCAGGTCACAGAGCATGCCTAGAAAACTTCTCCTATAGAAGTAATTGGGCCTGCTCCTGTTCACAGGCTCCTATGTCAGTGAAGCTGCTGTAGAGTATCTCTCTAAATGCTTAAACAGAAGCTTAGGCAAGATGGCTGCTCCCAGTATCATATAAAGAAAAAAATCTAGAGTAATGGCTATGAAGAGAAGAAGATGTATCAGTGAACCTTTGCACAGGTCCGCCGCCTTGATATAACCTTTGACTCCTCCTTATCATTCAAACCCCATTTCCAAGCTCTTACCTCCGCCTGCTGCCTCCACCTGAAAAATATTTCATGAATCTGCTCATTCCTTAACTTCGATACTTCAAAAATGCTGGTCCATGCCCTCGTCATCTCTCGCCTAGACAACTGCAGCATCCTTCTATGTGGCCGCCCGTCTAGCACTCTTGCTCCCCTTCAATCCATCCTTAACTCTGCTGCCCGCATTATCCACCTCTTTCCTCACACCTCCTCTGCCTCTTCCCTCTGCCAATCCCTTCACTGGCTACCTATTTCCCAGTGAATATAGTTCAAATTACTAACCATGACCTACAAGACTCTCCATAACCTCTCCCCTCCATATATCTCTGCCTTAATCTCCAGATATCTCCCGTCACCCAATCTCCGCTCCTCTCAGGACCTTCTCCTCTGCTCTCCCCTTATCAGCTCCTCCCATAACTGTCTCCAAGACTTCTCCCGTGCTTCACCCATACTCTGGAACTAATTACCACAACACATTAGACTGTCCACCACCCTCGCTAATTTCAAAAGCAACCAGAAGGGAGATCTCTTCAGCTATAACTTACCATAACCCTGCTGCCCTTACACTACTCCACAAACACGTCTGCCCCTAACCGTCTTTTTCTTCCTCCCTTGTAGATTGTAAGCCTTTGCGGTCAGGGTCCTCTCTCCCTTTGTACCAGTTGTCAGTCATGAATTGTTGCCATTGTACTTATGTATGTAACCACCCTTGTACAGCACACTGGAATTAATGGCAATTTAAAATAATAATAATAAAAATAACTTGTGTTATCACTTTAGCATAGATGCATAATTTGGATAGTCTAGACCAGGGGTTCCCAAACTCCAGTCCTCACGCCCCATGTTTTCAGGATCTCCAACAGAATGCAATGACAATAATTAAGTCACCTGTGCAGCATAATTAAATCACTTGTGTAATGCTAAGGAAAGCCAGAAAACATGACCTGTTGGTAGGGCGTGAGGACTGGAGTTTGGGAACCCCTGGTCTACACAGAGCACCATAAGTGATTTTAGGGTCCTATACAGCCTAAGCATCTGTTCCAACAACCTCCACTCCACCATTCATTACCAGTTTCCGTGTTGGACCTTGTCAATGGGCCCCTTTTTAAAAAAAATCATCTGATCAGAGCACGTGACAGGAGTGCTGCCAATACTGCCGTGATGGCACCGCTGGGTCTAGATGCCGTGGAGGATTCCATCATGGTGAGGGAAGCATAATAGCTGCCTACCGTCAGCCACATTGCCAGCTACTTATTGCAGTTTCACATCCTTCTTTCACATTCTGCGCACTCTTTGCACCTTTTGTTTGCTTTTTGAGAGTTTAAAAAATTTACCTTTATTCCCTTTACTTCTTTTTTTGGGGTTTCTGTTGCTCATTACCCAACAGGTTTAAACAACTTTTATCCAACACCACTTAATTACGTAAATGAGTCCATATGAATGCACGCTTTGTTTTTTGAAAAGCTGATATAAATGCAGCTTTTCAAGATCAAATTGTGCTTGATCTAGTATTATGTGTGTTGTATTAGCAGCAATCTTACATGGACACATTTGAAACAAAATACTATGCTGTAATTGTAGCTCTTGAATATTTCCTCACCATTTTTCAGACTGCGTATAAAAAAAAAATGTACTCAAAAGATGTTGAAAAATTTAATTAATATTCAAACCCATGTCCACACTGATGTGCCTGTCGGCTGCTGCATGCAGGCATGGTTATCTGCATTCAGAGGCGATATTGTGCACCAGCCTTAGCTACTTGACAATGACTGAAAAGCCCCAGGACCTCCTTGCAGACATTAGAGCTGCAAAGTTATTGTGTAGCTGCAGTAGTGCAGGGCTGGCTGGCAGTGGCAGCCGGGTTCTCCATAGTGAAGGCTGGGATGGTTTTTAACTATTCTTGTCTTTTCAAATGTTGAGTAAACACAGCGCTCAATGTTCGTTGTATATACAGAAATTATAGCAGCAGACACCCCATAGGGTAACAAAACTTTACAAATATTTATTTAAAGGTATTTTAAAGCCAAAAAAAACTCATTAAAAATGTATAAGCATAAGAAACGATAAAAACACTTGCGGTTTTTAGATCTCCTAGGGAGGAGACAAGCAGTAAGTCCAAGTATGGTAAGCAGCGTTCTTAAAGCAAGTCCATTCTCAAGCATCGTTCGATTGCGCAGCCGTACGCACTTTCGGGGCTCCGCCCCTTTCCCCAAAGGGGCTCCCCAGGTAACATTTCGTTATTTTTATCCTAGTTAACATAGTAAAAACAATAATTATACAAAGTTTTAGAAAATTTTTAAAAAATAACTTACATTTAAAAAATTAAAATTACATTCTTCATTTAGACCTTTAGGTGCTAGTGTTCTAAGTGTGAATATCCAATAAACCTCCCTCTTAAGGCTATGTTCACACGGTTTAAAATGGGCCGTATTTCGGTCCGTAATTACGTGCCGAAGTGCGCCAATTACGGGCCAAAAACGCCCCATTCATTATGGTAATCCACAGTTCTCATAGAGAACTATGGATTAGTCTCCTCTCCCTGCCCGGCGAAGCCGCCGGCGGGAGATAATTGACATGTCACTTTCCTAGCGGGTATACGCCGGCCCCCCTGCCCCCCCGCCCCGCCCCCACGGCGAATTGCGGGCGTAATTACGCCTTGCAAATACACCGTGTGAACATAACCTTAGGATATGTTCACACGGCTCAACTGCAGGGCGAAATTTCCCCGCCCCGCAATTACGCCGTGTGGCCGGGCGGGAGCGGGGAGTGGAGCGGGTGGGCCGGCACTTCGCCGGCCCATAGACAGTCATTGCTAGCGCGCGTATACGCCGCTAGAAAGTGGACATGTCAATTATCCCCCCGCCCGGCAGCTTCGCCGGGGCAGGGAGAGGAGACATAATCCATAGTTTCTCTATGAGGCTGTGGATTACCATAATGAATGGGCCGTTTTTGGCCCGTAATTGGCGCACTTCGGCACGTAATTACGGACCGAAATACGGCCCATTTTAAACCGTGTGAACATAGCCTTAAGAGGGAGGTTTATTGGATATTCACACTAGACACACTAGCACCTAAAGGTCTCAATGAAGAATGTAATTTTAATGTTTAAATGTAAGTGTATTATTTAAAATTTTCTGAAACTTTGTATAAGTATTGTTTTACTATGTTACACTAGGATATAAATAACGTACTGATTACTCTGTGAGCACGCTTGAGGAAAGGGCGGAGCCCCGAAACGTCGCGTACGGCTGCGCACAAACGAGCAGACTGCTCTGAGAATGGACTTGCTTTAAGAACGCTGCTTACCATATCTATGGACTTACTGCTTGATACTCCTGCCTAGGAGATCTAAAAACCGCAAGTGCTATTTATCGTTTCTTATGCTTATACATTTTTAATGAGTGTTTTTGGCTTTAAAATATGCCTTAATAAATATTTGTAGAAGGTTTTGATTACCCTATTGGAGTGTCTGCTGCTATAATTTGGATACATTGCTGGGTGAATGAAGGCGCCCATGACACACTCCTATGCATGTGGTCATAAATAGAAGTCCGGATATATATTTATTTAAACGTTGTATATACAGCTCAGCCAAAAGCCTGAAGGCTTCCCACTGTCGTCCCCAATGTTCTCATGATCACCAGGATCCAGTAACTGTAATACCTCTGTAACTGTGGGTAACATATAAGCCCCAGGCATGATGGGGAGAAAGCAAAATTAAAAAAAATTACAGTATCTAAACAGGTCTCCCCGCTCTGCTACTGATCTGTCTGCCCCTCACCTCCTGTCTCTTCCCCTCTCCTTGTAGATTGTAAGCCCTCGCGGGTAGGGTCCTCTCTCCCCCCCTGTCGTGCCAATTGTCATTATCCCTTATCACTGTACTCGTTTGACTTATGTAATGTATGTAACCCCCTCGAATGTACAGCGCCCTGGAATCAATGGCGCTTTAAAATAAATAATAATAATCTAAGATTACACACCTCAGTCATCCGAACCTCCCATGCCCGTCTCCAAGATTTTGCACGTATTGCACCAGTTCTCTGGAACATGTTACCCCATGTGATCAGGCAGACTCACAACCCTCACAGTTTTAGGTGCGCTCTGAAAACTCATCTTCTTAGACAAGCCTATCAAGATCCCTAAGGCAATGTTCACACGGCTTATTTTGGGACAGATTTCAGCCCATAATTTGCGCCGCACTGCGCGAACTACGGGCTGAAATCCGTCCCAGTCATTACGGTAATGCACAGTTCTCATAGAGAACTATGGATTCCGTCTCTCTTTCCCACTTGCGAAATACGGCGAGCGGAGAGAGAAGTGACATGTCAAGTATTCACAGCGGTATACGCGCCTTGGATAATGAATGTCTATGGTGCCGGCGAGGTGCCCCCCCCACCCCTCCGCCCCGCCCGCAAGCACAAGGCGTAATTGCGGGCAAAATCCGTCCCGCAATTACGCCGTGAATAAGCCGTGTGAACTCGACCTAATTGTTAACCCCCCAAATTCATCACTTACTGCACTTTGCCACCCACAGGCACTTATCTGTATATAGATGTATGGTTGGGATGGCAGGTTCATCCACTTTTTTATGTATACCACCCCATATTTATGTAACATGGCTGACCATTGTAAACCAAACACCTCTCACCCTTTGTTTCACCCTTACACCATAATAGATTGTAAGCTCTTGGGAGCCCACCTCGTGTCTGATTTGTCAGTAGCTTTTTTATAATGTAATGTCTGGTTTGTCTGTGCTTATACCCTCTATATTGTAAAGTGCTGCGGAATATGTTGGTGCTATATCATTATTATTATTTATTTAATTCTTTATTCTATATAAAGATTATTATTGTTATTATTACCTTATGAGGGACACAATATGTAAAGTAAATAAACTGCCAACAACAGCCCTGCCCCTTAAAACTATAAATCACCTATTGACAGAATTACAAAAACCTATTTTAGAGCCACTTTTTGTGTTTAAAAAAGAAAAATGAAAATAGACTTTATTTTTCCCATTTTCCTGATGTTATTAAAATAAAAAAAATCTAATGCAAAAATTACATAAAAGTAAAGTCTTCTATATCACAGTAAAAAGGCAAAAAAAGTGAAATGACCGAGTGAAAGTGTTATAGCGTTCAGATCAGCATGTACTAAAAACAAATTTGAGTAGAAGTAAATGCCCAGCTCTTAAGTGGATGCCGGTGCCCGTGGAAGGGATATTGCAACCCCAAGTTATTGAGAACTGAAGACGTCCACAGCACACAAATGTAGAATTTTTTATTTTTTTTTATGGCAACAAATTATATTTACAGACCTTATGTCAATTAAGTGAAATGAAGCGATGTTGAATTGGGACTCAGATACAACGTTTCGGTTTATATTAAACCTCAATCGTGTATAGTCAGTAATGAATATAAAGCTGATACATAACAAGGAAATAGATGACAGAATGTAGTTTGGAGAGCAATTGAAGATAATCTCCTAGGTAAATGAGCACTGACGCATATAAATGAGCACCTGGCCACAACCAGCAGAGTATGTAGGGACTATGGACCAAATGGGACACTGTATCGCCAGACAGGGCATGGGAGAGGGTTTTGCAAGGTTTGCTAGTGATTTCAGACAGTCTGGTCAGTAATGTGGGTAAACAGCCCAGTCAGTAAGTGGTCAGGTGGATAAGTTGCATCGGTAGAAAGCTTCAAATATCTTGAAAGTAGCAAAATTGGACTTCTGCTGATTGGCATAGGATTGCTTTCTCCAAAAAGTCCCATATTCTGATTCATCAACTGGATGGACAATGTCGTGTCATAAAAAAAAAACACACAGCAACAATATCCGGAGGAACACAAGCAGCTGGTCTCAGCGTAATGGTATGATGAATTTTATTTTTTTTTATTCCAAAAGAACTTTATTGAAAACAAGAATGGAAACGAAAACATATTACATGTGATAAGAACAATGCTCATTTTCCAACGAGACATCTAAAAAAGGCGTGCCATATTGGAGACAGTAAGAAAAAGACATGTTTGGAGCAATGCTCAAACTGAAGTGCGCAATTATTCAAACACAGTCGATCTGGACAAATTCACGGATACTGAAAGTCCCCTAATATGAAAGGTTCCACGCAGCCCGGCTCACTAATATGCGAGCACGGCATCGGTTCTCGACAGGCATTGGAAATTAGAATCATCCATTATCAAATACAGAACAAATTGGAACACAACATATAATAAAAAAGGAAACAGTAACTTATAAAATAAGGGGCCGGTCGGTCTCACAAGGATATAAGAAGGAAAGCTGGTGTAGTCAGTCACTATCTCCAACAGGCAAAAGGCAACACAAGGGGGGAGGGGGGTGGAGACAGGGGTGTCTCAGCAGGAGCATCGGTAGGGGTCCGATTGACAGAAAATCAACCAGGCCTCCCAGACCCGAAGGTGTCGTAGAGCTAATTGAGGGGAGTCATTTCTGAGTTAGTACATGAACCTCATGCAACCAAGAGGAGACTGATGGTCTCACTGTAGTCCTCCACAGTCTCGGGATAACCATTTTTGCTTGATGAATATTTTTTAATGGCAAGCTTTGGGCCCCTCATTCATGTGGAAGCACTCAACTGATTAAAGTATGAATCCATCCTTACAGATCACATACACCCATACATGCTAGTTGTCTTCCCTGGGGCAGATGGGATCTTCCAGTAAGGCAATGCAACACATCACATGGCTTGAAATGTCAGACATTGCTTGGAAAAGCATGACCAAGACTTGTAAGTACTGCTCTGGCCCCATGATTCCTCAGACTTGAACCCAGTTAAGCATCTGTTAGGCTATGTTCACACGGCTTATTTCAGAACATATTTACATCGGATTGCCGATCGTAAATACGTTCTGAAATCAGTTGAAAATAAGTTGCAAATAAGTGTCACTAAGTGTGGTACGTATTTGTAACTGATTTCCCGACGGATTCACCATCTCCATTCATTTTTTTTTTTTTTTAATCATTAAATTTTTTATTGAAGAAAATTTTGTTTACAAGAAGAAAAACAGGACATAGTCCAGAATATAATCCAAACAAAAACAGGTAAAACAATAAAAAGCCATGTATACTAGGAAATGCAAAACATCATGCATGATAAACAAAGCAGATAAGTCTACATCTTTAAAACCACAGTTTCTCTTTTTATATAAGGAATGCAAGTAAATTCTAAATAAAAGTGCACAGGTAAGAAAGTAATCATAGAGCATTTAAATTTGCAAAAGTCGAGCTCATCCAAATTTCCCACTTTTGTCTCTTTTCGACACTAAGTGGGGGGGAGTTAATGAGATTCAATTCACTGTGAAAATTTTATATTAACCCTATTGACAACCTTCTATGAAGTTTGGTGTGAGGGATGACTTCCAATAACTAGCATGGGTGAGTCTGGTAGCAATTTAAAATATGTTGAATCACCGTTTGATAAGAATAAGGAATTCAAACCATACCAATGTCTAATAATGCAAGTTCTTGTGTGAAATGAATTGTGGACAATATAATTGCTGAATCAAACCCTCTAAACCCCGATCCATAAAGCTGTAATCACTGGGCATGACCACCACATATGTGAAAAAGAACCAACCATACCACAGATCATCCAGTACATCTTAGAAGATCCTGGGAAGATATGGGCAGTTCGAACTGGAGTAAGATACCACCTAAGGTGAATCTTCCTTGAAAGAGCCAAGTGATTAACGCACTTTGAGTGCTTAGAGGTTGAGATTGATGCCTTCCACCATTCCTCTACGAAAGATTTAGACATCTCCACTTCCCATTTGAGCATGTAGTCTAGTTTAACATTCCTGTCTGCATCCGTTAACCGTAGCATAGGCATCCGAAAGGCCCTTCACATGGCATATTATCCAATAGAAAGTAATGGAAGGGGGATCTGGGCAATGTAGACGAAAAGCTAGGTAAGGAGGAAACAGCATGCCTAATTTGCAGATAAACAAGAACTGTGAGTTAGGTAAAAGAGAACTGGGAAGCAAGATCTCAAATGTCCTAAAAACCCCTTCAGAAAATAGGTCCCCAAGCACCAAACTCCTCTGGGAAAACCAAGCTCTAAACGGATGTCTGGAATAGCTCCATAAAAAAAGAGACGGTGGGGAGTATTTCCTACTAATATGTATTTTATGTTTACCCTCTATATGTTTCTGCCACACAGCAAGCAAATGTTGGGTGGTAGCCAGGGCGTAGTGCGAAGAGGGGAGTTGAGGAAATCCTAATAAAGTTGCCATAAGGTGGTCCTTAACAGAGCCCGAGGATAACAACGCATTTTCAGTAAAGTGTCCAACGGTGTAAATGAGGGACATTCCAATGGAGAAAGGCCGGTTCCAGAATAGAGGAAATGTTATATGCACAAGAACAAATGTACCTAGTAGATCCCTACCAATAGTACCAAAACCTCTTGACCAGCAATTTAAAAGAAATTTAAAGAGGAAAAATGGGGTCCAAAAAATAGCTTTTATTAAATAAAATTTTAAATATCACACACACCACGCTGCATCCCCTTCAGGGCGGGAATGACTTACATTCTGAACCCCCAAATCCCGGGTGGTTTTGCTGGTTTTATTGAAAACCTAAAAGGGCGGCTTATGCAGATGAAACTAAGGTAGGTCCTTTTTGTTATGTAAAACCGGCATGTTAGTTGTCTCTGCATCAAAAAATTACCATAAATTTTTATTACCCCAAATTTCTTGTCCTCCTTTATTGCAGCCATTTTTTGTTACTAACCCCAATACTTGGTCCAATTATTCTTTCCAACTGCCCCCCTGAGATTCAGGAGATTGAAACATGTTGGGACGGGACCGAGGAATAAAGGGGTTTTTGAATTAGGGTAAGGCTGCGGACAGGAACGCCCTTATGGGGCGATTACCCTGTACTTCTCAGTTAGGTAGGGGTATGTTATTTTTATAGGACCAGGTTCTGAAATTTCACCCGGTCCCACCCATGGGGTTGGTTTGCCCCCCAATTTTTTGTGAGTTCTTCGAGATAGATCACGATATTTTAAATTATTTTTTAATAAAGTTTTTTTTTTTGGGCCCCGATTTTTCCTTTTTAAATTGCCCTTCTAGAAATGTTTATGCCCCATAGATTAGGGACAGTACCCCCTTGCTTTTTTGGAGAAAAAGATACTTTTTTCCGAAAGCAGGTTTTTTAGCCCCCCAAAATGAACTTTAAAATCGGGTTTTTGGGTTTTTCTCAACAGTCCCGAGGAATGATAAAAAAGAGCTCGTGCAGGTTAAAAACTTAGGAAGAAAAAGCATCTTGTAAGGTTTGATTTAGCTATCCGACAGAGAAAAAACCCCCCAATCAGTCACCTCACAGATAGTGATGAGTACCCCCCCACCCAATTCTGTGCAAGGGTTTTTGGGAAAAGGGCTGGGAAAATTTTAAACCCCTAATACACAATATATGAGTCCACCATGAAAAATTAAAATGGACATTTGGGGATCTAACCGGGGGGGCAATGTATGGGCAAAAGGGTTGATTTAGTAATATTTAGTTTAACAGCGACACCTCAGCAACAACTGGAGTATATCTAGAAAAGCCGGAACGAAATTCCCGGTTTCTGGCACATAATAAGAATGTCTTGCATACAAATTTGTTTTTATGGCTAACCGGGGCAATATCAACACTGCAATTAAGGGAGATAACCTTTTATCTCTGAAAAGGGCTCAATGCATAAATCGAAAATCAAGGGTAAAGGGGACATCCCGCCTAGACCTTTAAGATAAAAAAGGGACTGCGAAAAAAAAGCCAGAGGAGTAGCGGTGGCAAAAGGGCGAGGTAAATAAGGGAAATTGCCAAAAAATTTGGGGGAAAAAAATAATAAAATTTAAAATTTTTAATATAAAAAAAATGGTTGTTTTTTTTTTTATGGGAAGAAGGAAAAGTGGAGTTTATTTGATTAGAAATGAAGAATTAGTTGTGGATATTTTGTTTGGGGGGTTGAACAAACCAAATTGGGTCCAACTGAAAAGGGGATGGGGAACTAATTCCCCCCTTTTGGGCCCCAAAAAATAATTTTTGAAAAAAAGTTAATGTCCGAATAACAAGAAATCGGTCTAAAAATTTGACATTTGTATGGGGTTTGCCAGGTTTGGAATAGTCACAATTGTGGCCGCTAACATCTCTGGGGAGGGGAATTTGCATTATGAAAGAATTAAAAGTATCTAGAAGATGTTCATTAAGGGGCGTTTGAAAGAGCTTTAGTATTCATTTTTAAACCCTTCGGGCCTGGGGATTTTTTAATTTGACTTTTTAATAGCAATTGGAGTTCCTTAAAGTAATGGGGGGAGTTGAAGGGGCTAGCTGAGCTTCTGAAATTTTGGGTAGGGGCAAATTATTTAAAAAAGTTTGGAAAAAACGGGGTTTATAAAAGGCGGAAGGGGGGTCACTTTAAGATTTTTAAAAACGCTTGGTAAATCGAAAAAAGAGTTCACAATCCTGTGGTGCACTTCTTCTGGCTATTTACCATGAGTAAAGAGATTTTAGATATGGCCGGGACTGTTTAAAAAATTGGGGCTGAAATTTCCCCCCGGGCGATCCCCCTGCATTAAAAATTTTCCTAGTCGGCAAGAGGGGTTCATTTTGTGGGGATAAGTATTCCCAATGATGTTTTTAAAGAACCAAGTTCTCTTTTGTTTAAGGGAGAAGGGGATTTCTTAGAAAGGCCATCACTTCGCGGTTTTTTCAAACAGTTCTTTTAATTTCTCTCCCTTTTGCGTTTTTCTCTAGATGCAATTTTAAGAAAATACCTCTGATGAACCCTTGTGGGCCACCAGAGAGTGGAAGGCAGTGATAAAAATGCAGTTCAAGTCAAAATTTCCCTTTTAAAGGAATCTCGAAATTCATCAAAAATTGGACCCATTTCAGCAGATGGTTTCAGTCTCCAGGGGGTAAGATGGGGAGGGGAATTGGTCACTGCGTGAGGGGGAAGGGGCATGGCCGACCCGGTTCTAATGCTATGTCAGTGGAAAAAGATGGATAGGGGGTTTCTATTAAAAGAAAAAATCTATTCGTGATAGATTTATTAGGGGCCGAAAAAATGAAAGTCTTTTTTCCCCAGGATGCAGTACCGCCCTGGATATGAAGTTTTTCCCCTGTTCAAAAAACTTCAAGTCCCCGTGTTAGGGGGGAAGTTGTGGGGCTTGTCATGTCCTTACAATAACCTATTAAAAACCCCCCCCACATAAAAAGGTTTCGCCCCTGCAGGGGCTTTGCTTATCAATTACCCTATAATAAATCGTACCTGCGCTTATTTGGGCCCATAGGCGTGGGAATGGTGTACTCAACCCCATCTAGTAAGCAGTGCAAAATTGTACTCCATTCCATCAATAACACTTTTTTAGGAGAAAAGGTAAAAAGTTTCTTTTAAAAAAGCTCCACTCTCTCCCTTTTTTTTTTTGAAAAGGAGGTAAGAAGTGAACCGGGAATTTCTTATGTCGCAGCCTATGGAAACTAGATCCCTCAGGGGGTGTCTATTGGGACATAAATATCTGCCTTGGATTTCAGAATTCTCTCCAAGGGTTTTCCTTTTGAAGGGGGAATTAAGTCCGTTAACATTTAAAGAGATAATTTTAATCCCCATGAGCCGGTTTGGGTAAGAGTGGTAAACCGGGGAAGTGGGGTCCAAACCCCCTGGGGGAAGGAAACTATGAAGGTAAAAACACATCATAGCATACATGGCAAAAAAAAATTAATAACCGAGAAACCTTTGAAGGGAAAAGAAGTACAAAAATATCATGAAAAAAAAAGAAAAAACAAAAAAAAAGTTCCCAAAAAATGGGAAAATTTCCAAGCGGTGAAAAATAGTCCGTCGGCAGGGGGCCGCATGGCACAGAAACCGCAAAAAAGCCAAATATAGACAAAATATAAAAAAGGGTAAAACGTTGAGCCAGGGAAATATCAAGTCATCATACCCCAAAACGGTTAAGTCATTGGACCAACTGGGTTTACGTTGTTTTTTCCACCAAATAGGGGGGAATTATTTCTGGCTATCTTTCTTTTTCTTTGGAGGAGTATTGGTGGAGTTTTGAGTAAGTCCAAAATTGCAAAGACTTCAGATTAGGGAGTAAAGCAAAAAGGAGGTAACTTAACCCCAAAGACATAACTTTACAGGAAATCCCAAGGTAAGGGAACTCATGGTCTTGAGAAATTTCGTGAAAAGGGGCAAATTTTTTTTTCTTCACCACCCATTCATTGTAGGTGGTAATCCGTCCGAAATAATTGACATGCACATTTTTTTTCCGTCCGGGATTGCCGTCGTCAATCCCCGGCGGCAATTTTGGCCGGAAAACGCGTCTGTGCATAGCCGTATTTTCTATTGAAATCAATGAAAATAGGCTTTACTTTTTTCTGACTGATTTGCCGCGATTTACGATGTCAATCCCTAGTCAAATCCCCTGGCGAAATAAGCCGTGTGAACGAGGCCTAAGACTACCCCAATAGTTGTGTTGGCTCCCCGACCTCCCCCCACACACCCTTATGTTACTGAGGGATACACTGCAGTCAGTATGGCTCCAGCTACCTGCGACAACCTAACAAAACTTTATTGGGTCACGCCCAGCCTGTCTAGCTGCTGTACATGCTGCACACAGTGGTTACTCTGGATATGAGCTGGTGGTCATAATAATGTGACAACTGTGTATGTCACTAGACTAATAATATGTATCTTCGGGTACAAACAGGACACAAAATGCTCATAAATGTCAAAATATTTTTTATTCTCTTGCATTGTTGACCACAACAAAGGATTAGGAGCCACAAACAACATACCGGATACATGTTATGAATGTCCAACATACACTGTAATATATTAAAATATACATTTTGATATAACTTTATTAACAAACTTTAAATATGACAAGAACATCTTATCACCTTCTAAACAATGGCTTATTGATGTACCACAAATATATAAACCATGGCTAACACAGGATATATATTAAACTTGTGCAAAGCTAGCATCCACAAATGGAGTCCGTTACCATGCGAGAAAAGGCGAGCACACCAAAGCGATAATAAAATACATTCTGAAAGGGATTGACTGGGGAGTTACAAAAACACAGCTGCTTTCTTTTACAAACAGCGCCACTCTTGTTCGTTGGCTGTGTCTGGTATTGCAGCAGGGCCTCCTGAGGGGAATGTTTCTTACCTGAAATACCAGACACAGAACACAGACAGAAGTGGCAAAGTCTCTAGAAGGAAGCAGCCATGTTTTTTCATCTGACACAAACCCTTTAGTAATTTACTATCAGAAATCTAGTTTTTTAAGGCAAAGGTTTAAAACAAAAAAGTAACATTTAGTTTTCTAAATAAAATGAGTTAGAAATCTAAAAAGGAAAAAAAAAAAAACCTTCAGAATAAAATATTTCTTCTTCCTGCAAATTGGCCACTGACTAGAACTGCACAGGTATGGCTAGGTGCACACTGCGTTATTTTGAACCGATGACGGATCCGTTCTGACGTGTTCATTGACTAATGTAGGTGGACGGATGTGCAACATGCATTGATATAGTGCCCGTTTTTACAATTTCCGTCAAATATTCGTTTAATTTTAATGGGTGGAGGATGCAGGACGCTGCGCTTTTTCAAGTTTAAAAAAAAAAAAAAAGTATACGTTACAGTATACAGTTTTATTTTACTATGTATGTCAATGGAAAACGGATCTAGTGTTTGTGCCCATGTTGTAAACACATATGTTTGTAGCTGTTGTAAAATATATAAACAAACCTACCCAATCAAATTGCAGGTAAAAACAGGTGACAGCCAATAGAAAAGCTAGTAAAAAAATAAAAAATAAAAAAATAAATAAATTGGGGAAAAAAAACCGGATGTCAAACGTATGCACCAAACAGTGCAGTGGCATACGTTTAATGTATACATTTTGATAGGTGGTCAAACGCAGTGTGCACCTAGCCTAAGTGGCGAATGATTTATTACATGTGGCATAGAGATATTTGGGTAGCCTACAAGGTGGCATGTATACGTGACAGATGAAAAGCAGGGGTGTAGATATGTCATGGATAGGGTTCAGGGACAGGTAGTTCTATGTTGGCAACAACCAATGCAGCTGATGCTGCTAAGTCATTTTTCTTAGGATGCTTTCACATGCGGCTGCGTTTCAAAGCACCCCATAGGCAGTTTAATTGCAGTGCAGTTAAAACCGCACTGTGTGAAATCACCCTAAGGCCATGTTCACACGGCTTAAAATGAGCCGTATTTCGGTCCGTTATTACGCGCCGAAGTGCGCAAATTACGGGCTGAAAACGATCCATTCATTACGGTAATCCACAGTTCTCATAGAGAACTATGGATTCCGTCTCCTCTCCCTGCTCGGCGAATCCGCCGGGCGGGGAGATAAGTGACATGTGAATTACCAGCGGCGTATACGCGCCGCTAGTAATGAATGTCTATGGGCCGGCGAAGTGCCGGCCCCCCACGCACTCCCCCGCTCCCGCCCAAGGCCACACGGCGTATTTGTGGGGCGTAATTACGTCCCGCAGTTAAGCCGTGTGAACCTAGTCTAAGGGTATGTTCACACAGCATTTTTGGATCTGATTTTGGAACCCGAAAATCGAATCAAAAAACGCTGCAGGGATCGGATCAAAAACGTATCCAACACGCAGGTGTATGTTTGGATACGTGTTGGATGCAGCAGGATCGCACCCTATAGTTTATTATAGGGCTCCTGCGGTGTCTTTCGGACCAAGAACTGACTGGCATGTCAATTCTTGTGACGGATCCGAAAGACGCAGTGAGACACACATAGGGGATCACTCGTGTGAACGCCGATGCGCGTTTCTAATAAAAAGCTATGTAAATCACATTACTCATTATCAGATATGTGTTTGGGTCCGACAGACGGATCCAAACACGCATCTAAAAGCGTATGTTACACGGCATAAACACGCCCTGTGAACATATCCTATGGGTGCTTTCACACAGTGCGGTTTTTTGGGTGCGTTTTTTGTGCAGAAAGGCACAGCACTTAATACTGTACATTTCTACACAAGAAACACTTAAAAAAACACACTGTGTGAAAGCACCTTTAGGTAGCAAACCACCAAATTGTGACACTGCCTTAGAGGGTTTTTCACACGAAGCACTTTTGACGTATTTTTTTCCCCAGAAATACAAAGCAATTAATGCTGTGCATTTCTGCAAAAAAAAAAAAAGCATAAAAAAAATGCGTCAAAACCGCTCCGTCGTTGTAAGCTTGTTAGGGACATTAAGGGCCTCATGTATGAAAACCGTCTAAGGCTAAGTTCACACGGCTTATTTTGGGGTGCATTTCGCCACGTATTGAGAGCGTACTGTGCTCTAATACGAGCAAAATGCTCCCCATAATTACGGTAATCCATAGCCCTCATAAAGAACTATGGATTGCGCCTCCTCTCCCCGCTCGTAGAATACGATCGTATTGTGCACGCGGGGAGATAAGTGACACGTCCATGGGGCCGGTCAGCGCGACTCCCGAACACCCGGCGTAATTACGCCGTGTGAACATATCCTAAGGCTATGTTCACAAGGCTTAATTGCGGGACGTAATTACGCCCCGCAATTACGCCGTGTGGACGGGGGCGGGAGCGGGGGAGTGAGCGGGGGGCCGGCACTTCGCCGGCCCATAGACAATCACTGCTAGCGGCGCGTATACGCCGCTAGAAAGGACGGGCGGGGCGGGGCGAGGAGACGTAATCCATAGTTCTCTATTAGAACTGTGAATTACCGTAATGAATGGGCAGTTTTCGGCCCGTAATTGGCGCACTTCGGCGCGTAATTACGGACCGAAATACGGCCCATTTTAAGCCGTGTAAACATGGCCTAAGTGTAAGACTTTCTTTATTGCTCACAGCAACCAATCAGAGCTCCCCTTTTATTTGTATAGTGCTCTGAAAAAGCGAATGGGGCGCTCTGATTGGTTGCTATGGACAACTAAAAAGGTTTAGACCCAGACAGTTTTTATACATGTCCCCTTAAGAGTCTTCTGCTAGGATCCCATCAATCAGCTATAATCTGCAGATACGCCTAGCACTAAAGAAGACATGTATGGGCTGCGCCAGAAGTCTTGCATCTTTTCTGCCCAAAAACCTGTTCACTATATTTTTAATTAGGCGCACTCCAAAATTAGGCACATTATACAGCACCCGTGGCACTTTGTAATGTGCTTGGAATGGGAGGTGGGAGGCTGGAGACATGTTGCACAACAACCGTATGAATCTACACATTTATGACTTGAACAACAAATCCAACTGCTCAAAAAAAATGGCGTCTGAGCGAAAAATACATACATGTCACCCTAATTGTTAAATTTCTCTGTAGCACCACCACAGGATAAATGAAGAATTACACAGTGCACATACGGATCAATGTGTTCTCTGTGTAATACAGGACAGGTCCTCCAGAGTATAAGACACCTTTTGCAAACTCTCTATATTCAAAAGATGCAGATTCTGAATACAGAAGCCCCCTCTATTAACTCACTAATAGTGACTGTCAAAATGGGTTTTCTAAACTAAAAAAGCCCCTTGAAGTAATGTCTAAGCCAAAACTCAAGCTACCTCTTCCCCACTCCTATAAACATGCAGGGATGGATCAATATGATGACCTACTACCAGTTACCTCCGGCAATGCTCATCTGCCAAAAGAACAAATGAATGAAAAAGCTTAAATCCAACATTTCCAATCCTTCCTCCAACCGACAGTATACACATGGGGGAACTTCTGGCTGGACTTGCATACATTAGATCACACCCAAGTCAGATTTAGCAATTAGTCTGTGACACAATCACTAGCTTCAGTGGTCGAGTGTTGTACAAGTGACCATTAGGGTATGTTCACACGGCGTTTTTTGGATCCGATTTTGGATCTGAAAATTGCAGTAAAACAGATCCAACACGTACCCAAACACACAGCTGCGTGTTGGATGCAGCAGGATCGCACCCTATAGTTTATTATAGGGCTCCTGCTGTGTCTTTCGGACCAAGAATTGACACGTCAATTCTTGGAACAGATCTGAAAGATGGTTCCGAAAGACGCAATGACACTCGCCGATGTGAGTTTCTAATAAAAAGCAATGTAAAATCACATTGCTATTTATTCGATACGTGTTTGGGTCCGTTTGGGGTTCGACAGACAGATCCAAACACATATCGAAAAGCGTATGTTACATTGAGTAAACCACGCTGTGTGAACATGCCCATAGGGTTCTTCCACACAGCGCAGTTTTGGTGCAGTTTTAGCCGAGCTCCAATTAAAATGCCTTTTTAGTTGTCTAAATTGCTCGGAAAGGTGTTTCAAGTAAGTAATCAATTACTATGTGTGAATTCTTGTGGATTACAAACACACTAAGGCCATGTTCACATGGCTTAAAATGGGCCGTATTTCGGTCCGTAATTACGCACCGAAGTGCGCAAATTACGGGCTGAAAACGTCCCAGTCATTACGGTAATCCACAGTTCTCATTAGAGAACTATGGATTACGTCTCCTCTCCCTGCTCGGCGAATCCGCCGGGCGGGGAGATAAGTGACATGTGAATTACCAGCGGCGTATACGTGCCGCTAGTAATGATAGTCTATGGCTCACGCCCCCGGCCACGCGGCATAACTGCGGGGCGTAATTACGTCCCGCAGTTAAGCCATGTGAAAATGGCCTAAGGGTGCTTTCACACGGTGCGGTTTTGGTGCGTTTTTTGGATGCGTTTTTTGTGCAACAATGTATAGAATTGTTGTGCCTTCCTGCACAAAAAACGCATCCAAAAAAAACGCATAGTTAGGGTGCTTTCACATGCGTTTTTTGTGCAGAAAGGCACATTTAATTAAAGTTGTACATTTCTGACAAAAAAAATGCATCCAAAAAACGCACTGTGTAAAAGCACCCTTAGGCTATGTTCACACTGCTTACTTTGCGACGGATTTCAGTCCATATTTCGCGCAAATACGGTTGAAATCCGTCCCTGTCATTACGGTAATCCACAGTTCTCTGAGAGAACTATGGATTCCGTCTCCTCTCCCCGCTCGCGAACTACGGCCAGCGGGGAGAAAGTGACATGTTAATTCTTGGTCCGAAATACGCAGCAGGAGCCTATAATAAACTATAGGGTACGTTCCTGCTGCATCCAAACACACAGCTGCATGTTGAACCCGTTTAGGATCCGATCGCCGCTGCATTTTTGGATGCGATTTTCGGATCCAAAACCGCACTGTGTGAACATGCCCTTAAGGTCAGTAATTGGCTCATGGTCATGTGAGCAAAGAATGGATATCAATGCTCAGGTGATATTAGGTAGAAAAAGACAGCGTTTTAGATGGCAGGCAGATAGGATCTCTGATGGCGGCTGGAAAGGCGAGTACACGATACTTTTTATTTTAACACAGTCCCAGGCATTAGGGGTTGTCCACAAATCTCTTTAGGCCCAATCTATTGGAAAATATAAGTCCAGTATGCAGATAAATGAATTCTACATAACATATATGAAATGCTGGCTTTTTTTGTTGGGTTGTAGCTTGTTCAGTTTTTTGTTTTAATTTGGGTGGATGTAACACAAATGGTTTGCTACAATAAATGAGTAGACGACGGTCAACAGCTGACAGTCCTGTTAATTATTCTCCAAAGAGTCCCACCTTTTCCCATCAGTTTGCAGGTGTGCTTTCCTATAAATAAAACATCAGACTAGTCCATGACTTGGCAATGGCACAGCCCACAGCATGAGGCTGGAATGATGCTGGTTACAGACAGAGCCTTATATCCCTCTAACTCATTTTGATTTTCAATTATCCAACTAAAATAACAGTGAGCCGGTAAATCTATTTATATCTTGCTTGGTCAATGAGGCCGGCTGTGATAACTATGGAGACTCTTGATGCATAAATTGCTAAAGGCTGGAGCATGCAGGACGGTGATCTGGCAAAGCCATCAGTACTTCTTTTAGAATGCACTAAAATCTATTCACCGAATCACAGGATATGTCCACCCCTGCAACCATTACATGCACTATTCTTAAATGCAAAGAGAAGCAAACTCACTCCTAGTCTTCACTAAAAATAGCCTACCGTTTTGGGTACACAGCTCCCATACAAACTTCTATGTATTCCAGATTGCAAGAAAACCCTGTTTGGAGAATGATTCTACATGAATTTGACTCTTAGGGCCACATGTATGAAAATTGTCAAGGTCTAAAACTCACTGATGCCCATAGCAACCAATCAGAGCCCATAGCAACCAATCAGAGCACCAATCACATTTTTCCAGAGCACTATATGAAATGAAAGAGGCGGCCTGATTGGTTGCTATGGGCAACAAAGTAGTTTAAGACCTAGACAATTTTCCTACATGTGGCTCTTAATATCATGTTAAAGGGATTGTCCAGTAGACAAAAAGTTTTCTCCTAAATGGAGCCAGGGTGTAAGAAAAAGTATACCTATACACTTGAATTTTGATACACTGGAGCAATAGAATATGGTTGCACAGGTTGATTTTATTTATATATATATATATATATATATATACACATATATAATATATATATATACACATACATTATATATATATATATATACACACACATTATATATACACATTATATATAGAGACATATATATAATATATACACATATATATATACACATACACACATACATATACACACACATACTTCTGTGGGTAAGGCCTGCTTCACATCTTCATCAGAGGTTTCGTTTGGAACCTCTGTTGCAGAATTGAAAAACTGAAGCCACGGGATCCGTTCAAACTGGACACCCACAGCGCCTGATGGACCCTATTATCTATAAAATGCACTATTTTTTCTGTCTCAACTATGGACCACAGCGGAAACCAGACGGACCCACTGTAATTAACAGAGTCCGTTGGGCGCCGTGGGTGTCCGGTGTGAACGGATCCCATGACTTCAGTTTTTCATCTTTGTGACGGAAGTTTTGAGCGCCATTTTTGCTGTTCAGATGTGAACCAAGCCTTAGGGTGCTTTCACACGGTGCGTTTTTGATGCGTTTTTCAATGCATTTTTTTGTGCAGGAAGGTACAGCAATTAATGCTGTACATTACTGCACACCAATCGCGGCAAAAATCACGGTAATTCGCGGAAAAATCACGGTAATTACTGCTATTTTTGTGCAGCAATGTACAGCATTAATTGCTGTACCTTCCTGCACAAAAAATGCATTGAAAAACGCATCAAAAACGCACCGTGTGAAAGCACCCTTACAATACAGGTTATGACAGTACAAGTAGCTCAACACATTGGCAAGGAAACCTATTATTTTTTGTAGATTAGGTGCTTTTAATGCACTTTAAAGGTACACCTATACATGAAACCAAGTTTACTGGGATAACAACCAAAATATATGATAATGTGGAAACTAATTTTATATAGACTTAAGGTAAGTTAATGGACTTTGTTGGTTTATTTTACATCAGGGATCCCAGCAGGTTAAAGCAGTCATACCTACTTTGATCCCTTTCCGCAAATAAAACTCAGATTGAGAATAAGGGGTGTGCAGTAATTTCACCTATGGCCCCCAAGCCATCACTGGTCAGCTTTAGACAACTGCTCAGAAACTTAACATGAAACCATAGAAAAGGAGCCCCTCCTTATGAAGCCCCCCAACGGATCTGTGGTGTAAGTGTAACCTTGCGATGTGGGGTGGCTACCTTCCCTCCAGGAAGAAGCTTCCTTGCAAGCTTTTTCCCAGTCACGAAGTGTTTGTTCACACGGTCAAATTTCGGTGCACATTTCACGTCGTATTTGCGATCTAATACGAGCGAGATGCGTGCCAAAATTACGGTAATCCACAGCTTTCATACAGAACTATAGATTACGCCTCCTCTCCCCGGGCATAAAATACGATCGTATTGTACGCCAGGGGAGATAAGTCGCCGATCAGTGCGACTGCCAAACATCCAGCGTGCAGTACAGTACGCCCCACAATTACACTGTGTGAACATAGCCTAAAGTGGGAAATCCAGTAAAACGACCTTTTGCTACATTCCAGACACATTTGTGAGGTATTCGATATTGATTGTGAAACCCCTTTGGCACTCCTCAGTCAATATTGTAAGTGAGTTTGAGAAGCCCGCTGACTTTGTCACATATATCAAGCTCATTTCTGTTGAATTTTTTTTCTCCGTAGATTATTGGGAACATTCCATATTTTTCATGTTCGTTAGAAAAGTACTTATTGCCTTTATTGAACTACGCTTTTTGGCACCTACGGAATAAGGCCGGGGATCCACGGTGAAGCGGTCATAAGGACAAAACCATGACGGACAATATTCCACACAAGTCTGCCAGTGAAATCTCTGTTTCTGTGGTAAGCTTGTATGGCCATTGGTGGCTGCAGTTTTGTATGCATGCAGCAGTCACACTGTCAGACCCCAGCCTTTATCTAAATTATAGTTGGTTCCTACCTTTTCTTAAGGAATCGATGCTGCTATATTTTTAAACTTGTGAAAAAACTGGAAAAAATAATTACGGTCACAGTGACATTTCATTTCTGTATGTGACAAATTCACACACAAAAAAAAACAAAAAAAAAAAAAACAGCCACAAATAGATTATAATATAATAAAAATAACACTCTACTGCACCGGCCGTACTGTAAAAGTCACATTATTATACATTCACCTGTCTTTAGGAAAGGAATGGTTAGATTGTCAATCTTACTCTATACAGACAAAAAACATGACCTGTGCAAGGTGTGATGTTAGCAGTCGCCAACCCCAAATATATATATATATTAAAAAAAAAAACACAGTTTTAACCTATACAATCTTTTATAAATTAAAATTTCATTAACCTAAAACAATGGGTGCATTACATAGAAGTACTAATGAAATGTGTCATTTTGGTGAACAGAGAATAACTCCATAAGAGGAGAATTAAGAAATTTCTATCTACTTGTTCCTGAATTTTTAAGGCACTTACAACAAATGACATTCATGCGATTAGTAAATTGAGATAATCAGATGCTCAACTCCGTGCCTCACTGCTGTAATGCAACACAAAGCGAGGTTTGTGGATATAGAAAAAAAATTTAATTCTAACTGAGCACTTAATGCTAACTCCACAATAGGACGCTTTACAGAAATAGCCCCAAATTCTGTTCCGAATATTTGAATACATCTTTATAGAGGTCAGACTTCCCTTTCTTCTGGTAAAAAGCTCTAAAAAAAAAGTTAAATGATAACTAATCGTTCAGCAAACTTTGCATAACTCTACATTACAACAACTAAGAAACTTTGAAACATATCTAATTAGTGAAAAATGTCTCTTTCTCCTCTTATCAAGCTCCTTTTCTACACATTTCCCATCCTCCTCAATTCATCATTCACTATTTAAAAAAACAAACAAAAAAAAACACTAAAGTATCAGGTTAGAGCTGCCCATAGAAGTCTATGGAGAGGGAAGGAGGAGAAGAGGCTGATGACATCTCTAGCAAGTCTTATATCTCACCCCACTGCTTGAATTTTATCTAACAGTGCTTAGTACTACTCTATAATGTTCTCTATGTTACTGCTGCTTCTGAGGGTGTGTTATAGATACAGAGGACTGGAGCCGTGCAGCAGCTAGTCTCTATTTACGAGCTCAGGGACAACTTTAATGTAAAGACGGAAGCTACAGAGGGGAAAAAAATCAGTGAAAACACCATATACAAATTATAGAATGGCCAAAAATAGTGCTACGTCTCATGTTCAGACAAGACAGCTTATCCTTAAAGGTTACTAGAGAGGACAGGTATGCTGTAAATGAGAGAATCCTCATTTCCTTGATTAAAATAAAAAAAAACTTGGTTGCTTTTCTCCAAAAACAGTATAAAAACTGTACAAAATGTGTGTGCGGTACTGCAGCTCAACCCCATTTGCTTCCATTGAGCTAAGCGGCAATACCAGACCTGGCCAGTCAACAGGTAGTTGCTTTTCTAGGAAAAAATAAAATCCAAAACTTAAATAAGAACGTTTTCCCCATTCTGGACAAACCCAGAAAGAAGGCAATATGCAGCAAGTCCGTTTATTTTTTTTCTTTAATAAAGCCTATGGAGAATATTTGTGGCTCTGTAAAAGAAAAAGTAACCTCTGAAAACTATAAAGATGCATTAAAATATGAATGAGCACATTATGGTGGACCTAAGAAAACAACGGTAGGGGAGATTTTTTTTAAACAAAAAGTTTAAAAAATGTTGGCTTTATTTTTAGAGACACCAGATTTAATAATGCAGTACTCCATTATTTAATGTATAATATTAGTGCTAAGTAAGTCCCTATTCACATCACGTTTTCAGCCTCTATCGGGACACCATGAACACAGGTATCCCAACTATACAGCGCCGATGATCCAGCTGGAACCATGGGTAGACCGGGCTGGTGTGTAAAGTGCATACAATAGGGAAATCGAGCAACCATAGTCCAAAAGAGACTACATTCGCACTATAGATTCCTATGGCCTTGTTTGTGGTATACATTGGGAAACACTTTAAAAGGTATCCAAAGGATCCCATCAACAGAGGCTGAAAACAGGATATGAATGGGGCCTAACATAGCCAAAAGAAGACATAAGGAAACTGTTTAACTAACTTATACAGCGTACTAATAAATCTCCCCCACTGTCTGTAGACATTCCCTTTAAATGTGGCTGCGCATGGACAGAGTGATCTAGTCCCGAGTAGCAGGATTACATCATCATCCATGGAGACAATGGAAGCAAAGCATCGGACAGGCCTGGACTATATTTCAGCACTCATCTCTAGCAAATTATTTGTTTTGAGCATTAAATTAATGAAGGCACCGCAAGACAATTCTTCAGCCACATCAAAAGAAAGATGGCTAAACCTAGGGAACTGCAACTTTAATAGCAGAGAGCGTCACTCTGAACATGTGTTCACTGCACCAGCGTGAAAACCACGATCACCCGATCACCCGTGGAGTGTTCGTTGCACTGACAGAAACCAGACTATACACATTATAAATTAGACATCAAGGACTCTCAAGAATAAGTATATGTAAATAATAAGGGTATGTGGCAAATCTGTTGCAAGGTCAAATGGGGAATGCACCACGAATCTGCAGCAAATACGTGAAGGTTTGGATCTGACCCTTCCAATTTCAAGAGGGCAATATCCATATTGAAAATCTGCAGAAGAAATATATTAAAATCTGCACCGCAGGTCAAGGTCTGAACCCTGTGGATAAAAATCGTTTAAATGCAAATGTTTAAGGCTGTGTTCACAGGCTGTGATTTTTTGGGGAGTTTTTGAACTGTGTCAACGCTGCAAGCAATGAAGAAAAATAAAAATGTATGTTTTTTGGGGGGTTAATGTAGGTGGTTTTGTAACCAATTTGAAACACGGGTGAAATTGGGGATAATTAGAAAAAAAGGCCTGCATTTTTTATTTCTCGTGTTTTTGACACAACTTAAAAATGCAATGAGTCACTGCAGCCTAAGCGCATGTCCCCACGGCACGGGTTTTCAGTAGGTTTGCGGTTTTGCAGACCGCCTGAAAAACCGGCCAAAAATTAGCACAATGGAGCTCGTGGTCCGCCCGCACACCGTTGTGTAATGCACATTCTTCTGTCCAGTTTCCGGATGGAATATGTAATATGTGCATCTCAATGTGAAGGGGAGGGCTTTTCTCCGCTCAAAGCGGATGTTCATACAGATGCAAAATGCCGTGTGAACATGCCCTAAATGCACAAGTGCGCGCACAGCAGTTCCAGTCCTGCTGCACCTTCCCTATGGCTTAGAAACACCAGGGATAACTTCTAGCCATGACAATTAAATCGGATTTTCCAAAGCTCACTTAATACCCGCATGGTGGATTTTTCTGTCATGCTCTTGGATTTTGCAGCAGTTTCGGATGTGGACTACCCTAGTGAATGGCGGTATTCCGGTTGTGGCAACCTGACACAGTATCTACAATAAGTAACGTCGCATTTTTATTCTGCGTCACAGATTTAAAGTCCATGTGGATTTTAGTGCAAATGGATTCTGTGCAGAAATTGCCATGAAAATCTGCTGTGTGAACAAGGCCTGAGAAATTCTACATTCAAAAACATTGTTCCCAAACCCATTTTTATGACGATTCTGAAAGCCTTTTGTATTGCCACAGAGACTGGTGGTGAGAGAGGGCCTCGACGTGAACAACTGACCCCCATTTCCCATCCTATAGTCACAGGGCCTTATGTACGAAAACGGTCTAGCACTAAGACCATCCTTGTTGCCCGTAGCAACCAATCCACGTTCATTTTTTCAAGGCCATATAAGGGCATGTCGCCACGGCACGAGTTTTCAGCCGGTTTGCGGTTTTTCAGACCGCCTGAAAAACCGGCCAAAAATGAGCACAATTGTGCTCTATGGAAAACCCGGGCAGCAGTCCCCACTGCACGGGTTTTCCGCCCGGCGGTTTTCTCACCCGCGGTCCGGCGGCAAAACATCGAGCATGTTCATTCTTCCGTCCGGTTTCCAGACGGGATATGAACACCTCAATGGGATGGGGGAGGGCTGTTGACATCAGTGGTCTAAGGGTATGTTCACACGGCTTATTTTGGGGTGCATTTCGCCATGTATTGTGAGCGTACTGCACTCTAATACGAGCAAAATGTGCCCCAATCATTACAGTAATCAACAGTTCTCATAGAGAACTATGGCTTACGTCTCCTCTCTCCGGGCGTACAATATGATTGGATTGTACGCGCGGAGAGATAATTGATATGTCATTTATTTGCGGTGCATGTAATGCATGTCTATGGGGCCGGGGGGCTACCGCGCCCCCCCCCCCCTGCGCCGCAGGAGTGCGCGCCGGTCAGCGCAACTCCCGAAGACCCGGCTTAATTACGGGGCATACTGTACGCCCCACAATTAAGCCGTGTGAACATACCCTTATAGTATTTGCCAGCAGACACCACTATGGGAAGCTTACTACATAAGCTATAATAATAATAATATAATACCAGCTGTTTAGATCCATATAGGCAGTGACGTTACTCTATATCTGGGATTTGCTATGAGGTTTTTACATAAACTTGCACAACTTTTCATTCTTGAGATTCTGTGTTACCTCCTGTCAGAGCCTCGTCATTACATCCAATATCCACATTCGCACCATCTATACATAACAAAAATGCTAACCTACACAAAACAGCAATGGCTTTGGACACTACACAAAGTGGCAGAATAACACAGACCTTCCAATAGGAAACAATAAATTACTATATATCTGTTCTCATCTCATTAAAAAAAAAAAGTTATAAACCAGAACAAAACTCAGAACAATATAAAACCAGAGAGAACACAAGGGTCACATAAAACTGCAGTCAAGGTCACGTTAAATAGAGATCAATGCAGAGAACGCTGGGATTTGGACTTGCACCCAAAGTAAAAGGCTTTTCAAGTGATTTCTTGCTCATATTTAGGCAATGAATTGAAGACCGTCCAAAGCAGCAAAGGATTCTCACAGTTGTGCTGCTGCTCCCAATGTTCGAGGATTTCTCTCTGGGTTTCATACATTTGAGTACACAGCAAGCAGTTGTACTGACTTCTACAGAAGAATTGGATTGGTGATGCAGGGTTCATGCTTTGGCTTGGGTTGTCCTTCCCTTCCACTGATGGAGTAGACTTGTTTGCAGCAGTTTCACAAGCTGTTCTATCAGATGTCATACCCGGCTCCTTCAATCTACTTGCAGCAGCCCCGGCCTCACTGCAGGTGCTGCCCTTCGCCCCATGTCGCCTCTCATTCAATAACCTCCAGTGATGGGTGGCTTGTTTAACCACCTCTTCTTGGGCACCTTGTCTGCTTTCCAGGACGCCTTCGGGAATCACTTCTTGAGACTCGTCTCCATGTACGCTAAACAGATGGAGCTTCATATCTAAGAAAGTTGGAGCTATGAAATGACAACGTCCACATCGGATCTGTAATTTGATCTCATCGGTTGGTCCGGAAATGGAGTCATCCTCTGTGGAGACGCTCTTGTGTCTGTAAAGGTAACCACAGGTAATAGGCTAATGTGTTAGTGACCTCAGATCAATACACAACAATAATCACCAATAAATCACACTCCCAGGTTTCTATGTGACCCCAGTACTTGAAGCGAGCCCACCAGGTGATTTATGCCCTATTACAGTGGTTTGCAAAGTGCGGCTCTCCAGCTGTTGGGAAACTAAAACTCCCATCATAAATTTATAGAATCTATATCAGTGGGCATGATGGGAGTTGTAGTTTCCCAACAGCTGGGGAGCTGCTCTTTACAGACCATTGCTCCAGATACAGGCGGTCCCCGACTTATAACGTTCCGACTTACATCTGTCCCCTAGTTACAAACAGAAACATATGGGGCATGCTGGCACTTCTAGTTCCATAGCAAATAGTAGCTGTAGAATAACAAGTTCCAGCATGCCACGGTTGCACATAAAGGTGAAAATGAGGTGAAATCTTCTTAACAGAGGCACAGACTGCAAAACAAATGTAAAAACCCTTCCCTGCACTATCCAAAAAAAAACCTAAAAAAAAAACAAAACTTTTGTGCTGCAGTTACATTTAATAAATGTAAATGTTCTGACTTACATACAAGTTCAACTTAAGAACAAACCTACAGTCCCTACCCTGTTCATAACCCCGGGACTGTCTGTAGTGCAAAACAACATAATGCAGCACAAACCTCAAAATCCTAATGCCATATTTTTTGGACTATAAGACACACTTTTTTCCCCCAAATTTGGGAGGAAAATGGTGGTACGTCTTAAGGTCCGAAAAATACGGTAGGTGTGTCTTTTTTGCCCCGGTGCGTCTTAAAGTCCGAAAAATATGGTACTTAAATAACCTCCTGTACCCCTGCCAAAAATATCCAAGTGGCCTCAAATCCCTCTGAAGTGCACACAGGTGGAGGCCTGCAGCATGACATGAGCACCCTTCAGGGGGCCTTCCAACCCTCCCCAAGCACCCAGAAGGCCCCTGCCTTCAGGCAGCTAAGTGGTGTGTGTAGAGAAACTATTTTTTCGGACTATAAGACACACTTTTTTCCCCCCCAAATTTGGGAGGAAAATGGTGGTATGTCTTAAAGTCCAGTGCGTCTTAGGCCCGGTTCACACGGCTTATTGCCGGCGTAATTAACGGGACGGATTTCGCCCCGCAATTATACCGGCAGCCGTGCAGCGGGGCAGGCAGCTCGCCGGCCCCATAGACTGTCATTATCTACGGCGAATACGCGCCGTAAATAATTCACATGTCACTTTCTCCCTGTCTCCTGCCGGCATGAGTATATTCGGACTATAAAGGCATGTTCACACGGCTTAAAATGGGCCGTATTTCAGTCCGTAATTACGCGCCGAAGTGCGCCAATTACGGGCCGAAAACGGACCATTCATTACGGTAATTCACAGTTCTCATAGAGAACTATGGATTACGTCTCCCTCAAACCCGCCCGGCGAAGCCGCCGGGCGGGGAGATAATTGACATGTCACTTTCTAGCTGCGTATATGCGCCGCTAGCAGTGATAGTCTATGGGCCGGCGAAGTGCCGGCCCCCCGCCCCGCCCCGCCTCCGGCCACACGGTGTAATTGCGGGGCGTAATTACGTCCCGCAACTAAGCCGTGTGAACATAGCCTAAGACGCACCCCTGTTTCCCCCCCAAATTTGGGTGAAAAGGGGTGCGTCTTATAGTCCGAAAAATACGGTAAATAAAAAACATTAAAATGAAAACATTACACATAATTGGTATTGTCGCTTCTGCTTAAAGGGGTTGTCTCACTACATTGATTCATCTTACCTCAGTCCTGTTTTCTTTGTTTCAGTTTGAATTCAGGGGCGTGTTTACTGGCTTCTACTAGGCTGCAGTAGAATCCAGGTCTGTAGCTATAGCAACCAGTGCTGGCAGCCTATCATGAGAGATCAAACAGGTCTGTAGCTATAGTGACCTGAGGAGCTGATGCAGCCCATACAAGAGTGGATATGTAGGAATAGGTCGGACACTGTTAATGGACACAGATTGCAAAGTGACTTGTTTTTGCAAGGTCTTTAACATAACAAGCAATCCTTGTAGTGAGACACCCCCTTTAAGTCCAACATATGGAAATCCAACATAATTTATCCACTACAGTGAAAATGATAAAAAGAAATTCCCAACCGCAAAAATTGAGTTTTTTTTTTTTTTTTTTTGGGGGGGGGGGGGGGGTTCCCTTCTGAGTTGCCCAAAAAATTGTTAGTAAAGAGCATAGTACAAATAAGAACTACACTCTCACTCAGGTCCATAGATATAAAAACAAAAAAAAAATTGGGTCTTACCGGAATTGTACCAACCTGCAGAATACAGAGAGCATCTCCTTTATACTTAACAATGAACTTCATAAAAACTAAACCCCCAGAAAAATGGTGCAATTGCTTTTTTCCCCCCACATCCCACTCCAGAAAGAACTTTTTCTTATCCAGTCAATGGTACCATTAGGCCGTGTTCACACGGCTTATTCCCGACGGATTTGTGAGCCGGATTGCGCTCACAAATCCGCCGTGAATAAGGGGCGGGACGGGGGCGGGGGCCCGGGGCGTGGCGGGGGCGCAGCTCGCCGGCCCCATAGACAATGCATTTTTACGGCGCGTCCGCGCTGTAAATAATGTTCATGTCACTTATCTCCCCCCTGCGGCGGATTCGCCGAGCGGGGAGGAGCGACGGAATCCACTGTTCTCTATGAGAGCAGTGGATTACCGTAATGACTGCGACAGATTGGCGCCGTACTGCAGCGCAAATCCGGCGCGCAGTACGGCGCCAATCCGCGGCCAAATAAGCCGTGTGAACGGGGCCTTAAAGGTGCATTATGTTCTGCAAAAACCAGCCTCATACGTCTTTGTAGACAATAAAATAAGAAAGTTCGGACTCTAGGAAGGTGGAGAGGAAAAAGAACAAACACGAGGTGAACAAGAATCCCTTTGGCATTACTGGGGTTACAATGTGTACAAAAACCAGGTGTATGGTCATGTGGTAGAAACGAATTCATTACTCAAGAAGGAACATCCAGCCTGAAGTTCTTGTATTTGTTTCAAGAGGCCTTTAATATAAAGGGAATCTACTTCGCTGAGGGAGGGTGGCTTGAATCACAAGACGGGCTCCATTCCCTTTCATAAAGTATATTTAGATATTTTGCAAGTCTGTGACTTAATGTTGCTGAAACCACAAGAGAAGTTCAGAACAGGATCATGTGCTTCATAGGAAAGTACTCTCTTACCAAATAAGTACATTTAGCCAAATCTGAACTAGATTGGTCAGTGAGGTTTTGTCGCTATGATTAAAGGGAACCTGTCAGGCTAAACGTGCTATCTGATCTGTGGGTAACATGGTATAGAGCAAGAGGAGGGCAACTTATTCATTACATTTTCTGCTTGTTTTTGATTAAGGAGTCCAGTCAGTTTCATCAGTGATGGACAGCGATCTCTCTACGCGCACTCATACAAGGAAAGCTGTCAATCGCGTGGTGCCGATCCATTAACACGACAGCTTCCATCACCGTTGCACATGCATTTCTAACAATTATAGCCCCAGACAGGACGTGCTAGAACCGCCATCTTTGAACACCCATCTCCATTGTTTATACAATGCAGAAAAGCATACTAACCATTGTGCCCCCAAGTGGTCAAGTACCCTGGGGGACTCGACATTAAAGTATAAAAAAAAAAAATATTTAGGCGATGTTCACACGGCTTAAACACGGCGTAATTGTGGGGACGGATTTCGCCCGCAATTACGCCGTGTGCCGTGCAGCGGGGGCGGGCTGCTCGCCGGCCCCATAGACATCCATTATCCACGGCGCGGATTCCGCCGGGATAATGTGCATCCATAGTTCTCTATGAGAACTGTGGATTACCGTAATGACTGGGACGGATTTGGTCCCGTATTTCGCGCAGTACGGCGCGGAATACAGGACCAAATCCGTGCCAAAATAAGCCGTGTGAAAATGGCCTAAGAGTTTCACAGACACCCTCTGTCCACGCGGGCACAGGGAGTGAGAGAGATAGTGGTACAACACCCCTTTCACGATCACCAGTGAAACAGAGCTCTGCCAGCCCGGTAGACTGCCATCAGCTCCTCGTTAGGTATGATCTCCGTCCGTTAAGATATATTGGGCCAGAAACCCGGTAGCGTATAATGTAAAACTGCGAGCACAGACGTGGGGATTTGTGGATCGAGATAATAGAGCAGCCCAAGATTAAAGGAGTTGTCTCACTACAGGCTTTCAGCCTACTTCAATGTGCCTGGCAGCAAAGGATTTTTGAATTCAGGGGCGTGCTTCTTGTCTGCCTCTTCCCCCCTCCCCTCAGCACACAGAAAGCTCTCCTTCTATACAGCAGGGGGAGGGTGAGGGGGTTTGCTGCCAGAGTTAACCCTGTGTGTGCCTGCCTAGGTCTGTTGCAGGCTCCTGGATCAGCTGCACTGTCAGCTCCACGGAGACAGGAGAGGGCTGATCTATGAGTGTGGAGAGGTCTGTGAAGCTGTGTATGCTAATAGCAGAGCAGGGGGGATGTAAGTGTTCCTATGCTTAGCATACAAATCTCCAGCATCTCAAGCAACAACAAACAAACCCTGTCAGAACAGACACAGGGCAGCTGTGAAGTGTGTTAATATAATCACGATGTGTCACTAATACAGCAGAGCAGGGAGGGATATGAACCGATCACATGCCCCCCTGATCTGTTCTATTAGTATAGTCAAAGCTCCACAGACACATCATGATTATAGTAACACACTTCACTGCTGTCACATCGTACTGACCACAGATCAGCCTCACCTCTCCTCAATCTGTGTAGAGAGCAGGAGGGACCAGGCACACACAGGCTTAATCCAGCTACACAGACACAAGCCAGAGCCCTCCCCCTCCCTTCCCTACAGAAGCATACTGTGCGGGAGGGGCTCTGTGCTCAGACCTGTATTCAGAAACAGATGAGTCACCAGGACTGGCAGCCAGTGAGATAAAGATCAACAGGTCTGCTGCTATAGAGATTTCAGGAGCTGATGCACTACTACTAACAGGGATAACTCAAAATCAGTAGGACATTTGTAATGAACATATATTGCAAAGCTGCTTGTTTTTTAAAGATCTTTTAATTAAAATCCAATCATTGTAGCGAGACAACCCCTTTAAGTCTGAATATTTAATTGCCTTAAGGGCACACTAGACAAGACAATACAGTAAATAAAGATATATAAAAGTCAAAAATGCAGCTACAGGTGTGGGTTACAGACAGAATAAAGCAGATACGTCAGTTACCTGGTGTTTAGGTCTTGGCACTGCGCAGCCACATGGTGGCGTTTGACACAAGTAAGTTCCTGGGTCCTTCTAATATGCTACACGGCATCACCCTCCCTCAAAAGACAACCCTTAGGGCTTGTTCACACGGCGTATACACTTCGTGTTACAAGCGCTTTTAGGATCCGTCTTGGGGTCCGCTCTGTCGGTCCCCAAGACGGATCTAAACAATTAGCAGTGAGATTATCACTGCTCACTGTGACGAACACGCAGCGGCGTTCAGACGAGAGATCGCCGCTGCGCGTTTCAAAAGCGCCGCTCGGCTCCGTCTTGAAAAGAACTGCATGTCAATTCTTTTCAAGAATGCTAATTGTTTAGATCCGTCTTGGGGACCGACAGTGCGGAGCCCAAGACGGATCCTAAAAGCGCTTGTAACATGGTGTAGACTCCGTGTGAACAAGCCCTTAGCTGCTGAGCACATGATTTTCTCCTAAGCTGGTCACACCCCCTCACATAACCCTGAGATGGCTCAATGACTGAGTGCTTGGACCTATTACCTAAAATTGGTCCTAACTTCTCCTGGGGAGGGCACAGAAAGGTGTTGCTGGTGTTATCGGACCAGGCTGTGCCCCAGCTACGTTCTGATACCAAACACGGCTTGGCACCCAGGTTCCTATGAGCTGTTCCCCATAGCTCCCCACCCCATTGTCCAAGAAGGGAGTGAGACCCATGTGGGTGTTTGTCTCACTTCTAGGTCTCAAATATGAGACTTGTATGTGGGTGTGGCGTGTAGTTCTTCCATAGTTCTTTATGAATTACCAACCCCGAACCAACTGGCTCAAACCTTTTTTAAACACCTGTAACTGCAGGATCTTGGACTGAAGCAGGACCACCTCCTAAGGCTATGTCTCCAAAGCACAGCTTTTCAGCAGTCTTTTCACCGTTTTTTGTTTTCTAAAACTACTGAAAACAGATCCCATAGACTTTAATAGTAAAAACGCTCTGTAGTCTCCACGGAACTTTTTTTTTTCTGCTAGTTTTTGCAACAGAGCAGGGCAGAAAATTTACTAAGTCCAAGTAAACCGACGGATGGTTTTTGGCACGGCTTTTGGACGGTTCTTCTGAAAAACTGCCCAGGTGTTTAACAAAGTATATAAATGTTGCATACATTAAAAGTTGCCCAAATACAGTCCAAAAACATGGCAAAAAACTGAAAACCACACGAAAAAAAAACACTCTTCAAAAACCCAGCTGCTTTGGACAAAAAAAATGAAGTTCAAAGCAGTTTTTAGGTTTCAACAAGTTTTTTGTCCCATGCTGTGTGGCCCTAGCCTAAAACTCACTTCCTGAATTGCTTGAGAGCATTTGACTTGCAGACCCCTCATGACCTAGTGAATATTGATTTCCTGTGGGAACAGATTCTGAGTGAGGCCTGGCTTTTGACTGTGAGGCCTTGGATCCAAATTTATGTTCACCACAATTCTATAGTACGGTGAAGATACTATTAGAAAGTACATTTTGTCCCCTGAAATAAAAGCCCTCATATCTCTATGTTAACGGGAAACTAAAAAAAAAAAAAGTTGTGGCTCTTGGAAGTCGGGGATAAAAAAAAAAAAAAAAGGAAGAGACATTATCATGACCAGCTGTTAAAGGGGTTTTTACCACAAAGTGAGTTCCTTACCTCTTATCAGCTCAGTGGAGAATATAAACAAAGCATGCTGAGTCATTAACGGCTGCAGGGGTGAGCAGAGAGCAAGGAGCGTCTCTAAAGTTTACTCAAATAATAACAACAGTGGATTCTCTATACAGCAGACAGCCTCATACACTGCACTCTCCCCCCTGCCCCTTGCAAGCTCTTCATGTTCTCTGTCATCAGATAAGAAGTGCAAACACACAAGCGTGGCCAGATCAGCTTCTGTCAGTGTCCTGGTCGTGTCTTATGTAAACTTTCAGGAAACTAAGGGGGACTGAGCAAAGCTGTAGCTCTCACAGGCTTCACTTTTTGTAATCACATATATTTAGAAAAGTGATTAAATACCCATTTTTGAGGATCCCACGTCACATTACATCGTGGCAAAACCCCTATAATTATAATGGATGAAGATGGGATAAGCGAACACTCACCTGGGTAACAAAGTATCTTCAACTTTTTCCTTATTAGTCAGGTTTTTCTTCTCTGGCTGCTTACATGCAGATTCTGTGCTTATAATAACCCGGTGTACTTCTTTAAGGTGACCAAAGTAAACTCGAATGTGTCCAAAGACCTTGGCACAGAACTCGCAGCACATTAACTTCTTCAGGCGGCTCTCGCTGTGGTGGAGCTTCATGTGCGTGCTGAGGCTACCGGAGTGCACGTAGGCCTTACGACACAGGCGACAGTGATAGGGTCTCTTGTTCCCGTGACTGTTCAAGTGATCCTGTAAGTGATGCTTTAACTGAAAGCTATGATCACATATATGACACTTGTAGAGCACTTTTGCTGTGCTCTTTGGAGTCAATAAAGAGTGATCTCCTTGTCTCCATCGGAGATGTCTACTACCCAACATCCTATTTCTTAGAGGACATTCGACCAGATTTGTTTGCATTAGATGGTTGGAGACCTCCAGTGAAGCCAAGCTCTGAATCCCCACCATCGGCTTTGGCATAATATTTCGGTATTTTTTCAAGGACACATCACTTTTACTGCTGGTTTCGACCTGAGCTTTGTACTTCTCCTTGCATTTTTCTTTGCACATAACGAGTTTGTTTCCAACCAGTCTCATTTTTGTTTGGTAGCCCAACATCTCGCTGTACGTTTTTCGTTTCTTGCCCCGTTTCCTTCCTGACCCACAATTCTGCTTACTCAATAGGCTGGAATCAGATTTAAAAATGGTTTGGCGTGGACTGTCCAGAGCGGGGATGTTTAAAACCCCGACAGAGGAAGGAATGTGGACTTGACATGGCTCCATCTTTACTTCATTCCGACCTACAATTGGTTTTGTTACGTTCGTTTCCAAAGCAATCGGTTTCTTCATTTTCGAATACGGCAAAATGGGCAATTTTCCCTTAGGAACAGATTGGAGGAGATGGAGTGAACTGCCAAAAACAACCGGAGAGAGGACGGCTACAGAATTTGTAGAATCAACAACTTTGGCGCTTTCGTATCGAACTAATGACCCAGCATCTGTTGAACTGATGGGCTTTTCGATATCAGCACTGAGCCTTATGGGGTTTCCAGTGCAAAACGTTGGGTTTAGACTCTTTTCTATACATGAAATTGTAGTATTATTTACTTCACAAATTTCTGCTCTTCTTCCTGGTAAAAGCTTGCTCTCAAAACCAGTATCTTCTCCCACCATCAGAGGCTTTGCATTCTCAGTCTTAATGTCTAATTTCGCAATAGGTCCATTTTGATTTACCTGCACATTCGACTTTTCGGTTTTAGGTTTACACGCACCCTTTGTTTTCTTGTTGAGGAACCTTTTGCTGCGAGCGGGTTGGTACCTTGGAATGGGTAGTTTGAGATTTTCCTGCAAAGGTACACCTGTGGTTTGTATCACAGAGCCCCCCATTGGTAAGGTGGCTTGTGGTAAAGCTACCAGGGAGAAAGTACCGTCCTGACCAGCTACTTTCATCAAAGTATAGTTCTGAGGGTTAATGACCAAAGGTTTAGCTCCAGGCATAGCAACATCAGCCAGGGCAGGAGGATAACCGGAGGACGAACAGGTAGAAACAATTTTTGGCGCCACTTTCGGTGCAATAGTTCTAAAGTGAGTTGTGTTGGGGACAGGCTTTCTGCAGTGCATAGTCCCAGTAGATCCAATTGGGACCTTTGACTCATCTGTAAAACATAAACCATATAAGCATAAAAAAAAAGAAACAAAAACCACACAGGACTGCAACAACACATCCAACAAACCAATATGCAATTTCTTCCCCATTGCACCACAAATATTCCTTGATAATATTACAGGCAGTTCCCAGGTTACGAATGGGATAGGGACCGAAGGTTTGTTCTTAAAGGGGTTGTCTCACTACATTGATTCATCTTTCCTGTTTTCTTGGTTTCACTTTGAATTCAGGGCGTGTTTACTGGCTTCCACTAGGCTGCAGTAGAAGCCAGGTCTGTAGCTATAGCAACCAGTGGTGGCAGCCTATCAGGATAAATCAAACAGGTCTGTAGCTATAGCGACCTGAGGAGCTGATGCAGCCCATACAAGAGGGGATATCTCAGAATAGGTAGGACACGGTTAATGGACACATATTGCAGCGACTTTTTTTTCCCAAGATCTTTAATATAAAAAGCAATCCTTGTAGTGAGACAACCTCTTGAGGTTGAATTTGTATGTAAGTCGGAACAGGTATATTTATTAAATGTAACTCTAGAACAAAAGTTGTTTTTTTAGTTTTGGATAGTGCAGGGAAGGGTTTTTACATTTGTTTTGCTGTCTGTGCCCGTTAGGAAGATTTCACCTCGTGCTGCTGTGGCATGAAGGAACTGGTCGTTCCACAGCTATTATCTGCTGTGGAAAATGGAACTACAAGTGCCAGGATGCCCCATAAGTCTCCATTTGTAACTAGGGGACAGATGTAAGTCGGAACGGTGTAAGTCAAGGACTGCCTGTATCAACTGACTGAGAAATTACTTCGTTATTCCTTTGTATACAAACTATGTCCAATTAGCACAACTAGTAAGGCCCGGTTCACACGGCTTATAAACGCCGGAATTGCGGGACGGATTTCGCCTGCAGTTACGGAGTGTGTACGGGGCAGGGGCGGCAGCTCGCCGGCCCTATAGACAGCCATTATCCACGCCGCGTATCCCGTTGGGGTAATGTGCATGTCACTTTCTCCCCGCTCGGCGAATACGGAAGACGGAATCCATAGTTCTCTAGGAGAACTCTGGATTACCGTAATGCCTGGGACGGATTTCAGCCGTACTGGAGCGCAAATCCGGCGCGCAGTACGGCTGCAATCCGTCCCAGAATAAGCCGTGTGAACGAGCCCTAACCCTAATGGCTGAATGCGGATAGGCTCAAGATATAGTTAATGTTTCCTTTTACTGTCAAATTTAAAAAAGGATACAGAAATAACTGAACTTAGCTCTTTGAGGCAACATGGGTGTAAGCCGTTAGGTCCAAATGCTTGGTTACTTTGAAGAGTCACATTATTTGCCAGTCTCACTTCGGACAAAGATTCCCAACCACTGAGGAACAGAGATGCCAAGACAACTGCTAAACTCCTGAAAAGACGTGTACCCAGGATCTTTTAATTGGAAAAGTGCATAGGACTCCTTGGGCATCAGATGCTTGTTTGGCCTCTTTTTTTTTTTTACCACAGCGCTATCTGCTTGTCCATGTCCGGCGTAGGATTAATAGGGAAAATCACAAATGACACCTAAAAGGGGTTTTCTTACCACAATAATTAACTTCTAACATGTAGAGAAAGGTAAATGAACACTATTACCAAATACATTGCGGTTTTGATTTTGTTTTGTTCAGGAGATAAAGAAGATTTTATCTACTGCTAGCGTACACAATTTCTCTAGGTTACCGACCAACTCTCCTTCCTCTCTCTTATCTGGTTGCTCCACAAGCTGCTAAAAGACCATGGTGAATCACTCCCTGCTGAGTCTTATCTCTAGCACAGGAGCTTGTTTACCTAAATCAATGACAAGTTTAAACCCTTAGGATGCATTCATATGACGGAAGCAGTGTTTCTTTGTTGAAATTTCTACGCTTGCCAGTTCGAAAACTCAGCAAGGAATTGACCCGGACTGCACAAGGCAGATTTCTGTCTCCTATACTTTTAAATGAAGCATTTTAAATGCCAATAAAAGAGTTGACATGCCTATTCTTTGTAGGCGCAGACATTACGTGCTGGTAATACTCGCATAAAATCAGTGTCGTCTGAATGAGGACGCTGATTTTACATAGGGTACAGTGTTATATACTTTACAGTCGGTTTGGATGCCAATTCTGGTTGTGGAATACACAGTGAACCCAAAGTGTGAAAGCCCCCTTAGAGCTATGTAGACTTGTGCACTTGAGATTATGAACCTCTTACACTCCCTGTATGTCGCTGTAATTCTGTCACTGTAACTAAGCTAGGAACAGCCGAGCTTATATGCCAATCACTGCTATAGAACCACCCACAGCCTGACCAGGAAGTGGGAGTCTAAAGCCACTGGTAGCTCTGTGAAACAGCATAATGAGACAACCTCTTTAATTACATTATCAAAGAAGGATATGTGCACACGAAAATCGCATCCAAAATCACTGTGTCATATTGGATCCAAAACGCATCCAAAGTGCAGCTGCGTGTTTGGATGCGCTTTGGCTGCAGCAGGATCGCACCCTATAGTTTTAAATAAGGTGCCTGCTGCGTCTTTCGGATCAAGAGCTGACATGTCAATTCTTTGAATGGATCCGAAAGACCAAGTAAACACGCAGCGGTGATCACTCGTCTGAATGTCGATGTGTGTTTTACATTGCAAGCAATCACGCTGCACATTGTTAGATGAAGGTTTGGGTCCCATAGATTGACCCAAACACGCATCTAATAACATACAGTGCCTTGCGAAAGTATTCGGCCCCCTTGAACTTTTCAACCCTTTGCCACATTTCAGGCTTCAAACATAAAGAAATATTACATTTTTATTTTTTTCCGAAGAACCAACAACAAGTGGGACAAAATTGTGAAGTGGAACAAAATTTATTGGATATTTTAAACTTTTGTAAGAAACAAAAAACTGCAATATTATGCGGCCCCCTTAAGTTAATACTTTGTAGCGCCACCTTTTGCTGCGATTACAGCTGCAAGTCGCTCGGGGTATGTCTCTATCAGTTTTGTACATCGAGAGACTGAAATTGTTGCCCATTCTTCCCTGGAAAACAGCCGGAGCTCAGTGAGGTTGGATGAGAGCGTTTGAGAACAGCTGGACCTCAGTGAGGTTGGATGGAGAGCGTTTGTGAACAGCTGGAGCTCAATGAGGTTGGATGGAGAGCGTTTGTGAACAGCTGGAGCTCAGCGAGGTTGGATGGAGAGCGTTTGTGACCAGCGGGAGCTCAGCGCGGTTTGCTGGAGAGCGTTTGTGAACAGCTGGAGCTCATCGATGTTGGATGGAGTGCGTTTGTGAACAGCTGGATCTCAGCGAGGTTGGATGGAGAGCGTTTGTGAACAGCTGGAGCTCAGTGAGGTTGGATGGAGGCGTTTTGTGAACAGCTGGAGCTCAGTGAGGTTGGATGGAGAGCGTTTGTGAACAGCTGGAGCTCAGTGAGGTTGGATGGAGAGCGTTTGTGAGCAGCTGCAGCTCAGTGAGGTTGGATGGAGAGCGTTTGTGAACAGCTGGAGCTCAGTGAGGTTGGATGGAGAACGTTTGTGGACAGCTGGGGCTCAGTGAGGTTGGATGGAGAGCGTTTGTGAGCAGCTGGAGCTCAGTGAGGTTGGAATGGAGAGCGTTTGTGAGCAGCTGGAGCTCAGTGAGGTTGGATGGAGAGCGTTTGTGAGCAGCTGGAGCTCAGTGAGGTTGGATGGAGAGCGTTTGTGAACAGCTGGAGCTCAGTGAGGTTGGATGGAGAGCGTTTGTGAACAGCTGGAGCTCAGTGAGGTTGGATGGAGAGCGTTTGTGAACAGCTGGAGCTCAGTGAGGTTGGATGGAGAGCGTTTGTGAACAGCTGGAGCTCAGTGAGGTTGGATGGAGAGCGTTTGTGAACAGCTGGAGCTCAGTGAGGTTGGATGGAGAGAGTTTGTGAACAGCTGGAGCTCAGTGAGGTTGGATGGAGAGAGTTTGTGAACAGCTGGAGCTCAGTGAGGTTGGATGGAGGGGTTTGTGAACAGCTGGAGCTCAGTGAGGTTGGATGGAGAGCGTTTGTGAACAGCTGGAGCTCAGTGAGGTTGGATGGAGAGCTGTGAACTGCTGGAGCTCAGTGAGGTTGGATGGAGAGCGTTGTGGAAAACGGCTGGCGCTCAGTGATGTTGGATGGAGAGCGTTTGTGAACAGCTCGAGCTCAGTGAGGTTGGATGGAGAGCGTTTGTGAACAGCTGGAGCTCAGTGAGGTTGGATGGAGAGCTGTGAACGGCTGGAGCTCAGTGAGGTTGGATGGAGAGCGTTTTGTGTGAACGGCTGGAGCTCAGTGAGGTTTGGGATGGAGAGCGTTTGTGAACAGCTCGAGCTCAGTGAGGTTGGATGGAGAGCGTTTGTGAACAGCAGTATTCAGCTCTTTCCACAGATTCCCGATTGGATACAGGTATGGACTGTGATTTGGCCATTCTAACACCTGGATACGGTTATTTGTGAACCTTCCATTGTAGATTTTGCTTTGTTTCATTGTCTTGTTGGAAGATAAATCTCCGTCCCAGTCTCAGCTCTTTTGCAGACTCCAACAGGTTTTCTTCCAGAATGGTCCTGGATTTGGCTCCATCCATCTTTCCATCAAAAGCCAAGCCATGATGCTGCCCCCACCATGTGTGACAGTGGGGATGGTGTGTTCAGGGGGATGAGCTGTGCTGCTTTTACACCAAACATCGTTTTGCATTTGGATTTTGGTTTCATCTGAGCAGGGCCCCTTCTTCCACATGTTTGGTGTCTCCCAGGCGGCTTGTGGCAAAGTTTAAACTAGACTTTTTTTATGGATATCTTTGAGAAATGGCTTCTTCTTGCCTCTTCCATAAAGGTCAGATTTGTGCAGTGTACGACTGATTGTTGTCCTATGGACAGACTCTCCCACCTCAGCTGTAGATCTCTGTAGTTCATCCAGAGGGATCATGGGCCTCTTGGCTGCATCTCTGATCAGTGTTCTTCTTGTTTGAGATGGAAGTTTAGAGGGACGGCCGGGTCTTGGTAGATTTGCAGTGGTCTGATACTCCTTCCATTACAATATGATCGCTTGCACAGTGCTCCTTGGGATGTTTAAAGTTTGGGAAATCTTTTTGCATCCTAATCCGGCTTTAAACTTCTCCGCAACAGTATCACGGACCTGCCTGGTGTGTTCCTTGGTCTTCATGATGCTCTCTGCACTTTAAACAGAACCCTAAGACTGTCACAGAGCAGGTGCATTTATACGGAGACTTGATTACACACACAGGTGGATTATTTTTATCATCATCAGTCGTTTAGGACAACATTGGATCATTCAGAGATCCTTAGACCGTGTTCACACGGCTTATTCCCGACGGATTTGTGCGCCGTATTGAGCGCACAAATCCGCCGTGAATAAGGGCGGGACGGGGGCGGGGCCGCTCCCGGCCCCATAGACAATGCATTGTTTACGGCGCGTACGCGCCGTAAATAATGTGCATGTCACTTTCTCCCCCCGCGGCGGATTCGCCGAGCGGGGAGGAGCGACGGATTCCACTGTTCTCAATGAGAGCAATGGATTACCGTAATTGCTGCCGCGGATTGGCGCCGTACTGAAGCGCAAATCCGGCGCGCAGTACGGCGCCAATACGCGGCAGAATAAGCCGTGTGAACGAGGCCTTACTGAACTTCTGGAGTGAGTTTGCTACATTGAAAGTAAAGGGGCTGAATAATATGGCACGCCCCACTTTTCAGTTTTTTACTTTTTACAAAACTTCAACATATCCAATAAATTTCGTTCCACTTCACAATTGTGTCCCACTTGTTGTTGATTCTTCAAAAATTTTTTTTATATCTTTAATGTTTGAAGCCTGAAATGTGGTAAAAGGTTGAAATGTTCAAGGGGGCCGAATACTTTCGCAAGGCACTGTATGTTCGCACTGACTGTCTGAACACGCCGTGTGAACATACCCGAAGAGGACTTGCACCCATGAATCCTCGAGGAACTAAGCTTACTTATTTCCTTACTATACATTATAAGGATAGGCTTTCTAATTGCTGGCATGTGCCATTAAATTGTCACAAAGCAAATGTAATGACTAGATCTGAAAAATGTCCAAGGTAATAGAGATTATAATATAACAAAGACATTCTAGGGACTGTAGAAAAATACGTTTCAGTAATTAACATTGTAAGGCTATGTGCACACGATGTATAGCACGCGCCGCAGTACGTCTTTCGGGAGCTCGCGCTAATACGTGCGCACTCCCGCAGCCCGCCGAACCCATTGACATTCATTACTCGCGGCGCGTATTCGCCGCAGGTAAATGACATGTCATTCTCTATGAGAACTATGAATTACCGTAATTTTGGCGCGCATCTCGCCCGTATTAGAGCGCAAATCTGCGGCGACATGCGCGCCAAATTTACGCCGTGAGAACATACCCTAAGTGATATTCCGCTTCTTTTTCACCATAGTCATTTTACCAATGAAACTAAAAGGTAACCAAATTCTGTCTGAATACCCAACTATAGAACTGGACCACGCTGGGGGAAAGACGAGTCCCTGAAGCTTGAAGAAAGGCTCAAAACTGCCTGAAGAGGATTTATAACAAGTTTTCGATCACAAGTGACTTCTGTTGACTCTGCGGTTATGAAGATGGGCCCCGATGGCAAGTGCTGTAATATAATAGGAATAATAGATGTCTCCTGTAAGCAGCTCACCAGGGCGCCACATGTCGGGCAAACACAGGAGGCTTTGAAGCTTTGCACTTAAAACGTATCGGTGCCGCAAGCGAAACTTACACATTAATATTCAGGAAAACTGTACGTTTATTTTGTATGATCAAAGTAGGGAAATTAATTCATACTGTAATATGGGGTTTCTTAAGAATTTCATTAACTTACAATCAAGATCCCCACTGTGATCACCGACCCAAGAACAAGACGCAAACAGAGCCTGCGAAAATGCCTGGACTGTGCCTCAAATAAGGGCATGTTCACACTGCGGGTTCTGTCTGTGTGCACACGTTGTTAGATGCGTGTTTGGATCTATCGGACCCTAATGGACCCAAACACGCATCTAACAATGTGCAGTGTGATTTCCATTGCTTTCAATGTAAAACAGGCATCAGGGTGCAGACGAGTGATCACCGCTGTGTGTCTCATTGCCTCTTTCGGATCCGTTCCAAGCTTGGACATGTCAATTCTTGATCCGAAAGACGCAGCAGGAGCCTTATTTTAAAGCTATAGGGTGCGACCCTGCTGCCTCCAAACACACAGCTGCCTGTTGGACGTGTTTTGGATCCGATTGACGCTGCTTTTTTTAGATGCGATTTTCGGATCCAAAAACACTGTGTGAACATAACCTAAAACTAATTGCCAGTTTCAGTGGGATCCTCATACAGTCCGTGTCTCAATGCCACAGGCACCGGAGGCAGGATTTCTCTACAAATATTTAAAGTCAGCTTAAAGAGGCGACTCCACAAGGGGACATTCATAAGATTTCAGCTCATAACTAGCTACGAGCCGACCATGTTACAGGAGGGCGGTGCCTTTCCCATTCATTTCTATGGGAGCTCCAAATAAAGCTGAGTCAGTGTCCTTGGCTTTATTCAGAACCGCCATAGAAATAATGGTAGGTTCACACAGCGTATAACTGCGCGCACCTGTGCCTGCAGCTATTAGAACTGTGTGCTGGTCAGCGTGTACTTCTAACAGCGCTCCGGCCCCCACTCACCCGGGCTTGTCCCAGTTGGGGAAAACGGTGAGTTATCATAGCACTCATTTTACCTTATTGGAGCATGATTATGCCCTGCAAATACGCTGTGTGAACACACTCTAAAAGGGGACAATGGCCGCAGGCACCGCCCTCCTCCTCCTGTGATGTGGTCAGCTGTAATCTTATGTGGATGTCCCCTTGTGGAATCGCCCCTTTAAGCTGACTTCAGATATTTGTAGATAAATCCTCAGTGGGCTCCTCAGCCTGTCGGGCATTGAGAGATGGACAGAAGCTGGCAATTCGTTTTACTTTAGGCACAGTCCAGGCATTTTCTCAGGCTCTGGTCACATCTTGTTTTTGGACTTGTTGCAGGTACAAGTGTGGAGTTGTCCCCAAGATATACTCCAGTTGTGCCCATATTAGAGGTCGTTAATGAGGCCCTGTGACCTCTCCCGACAGGTCTAGTTTGGTAAATCCTTGTGTCCCCTGTGATATAACAATTCTGCAGCCTCCTCTCTTATCTCTGTGTTGTGCTGTTCCTCTGTTATTCCTCCTACAAATGTATGACTGAATCTGTCAGCTGGGCGTTACCATTCCAGCATTGAAAAGGGTGTGTCCCCGCGCAGGCGAGTCACACCGTCCCCCGACGGGCGGGGGCAGGCGGGTCACACCGTCCCCCGACGGGCGGGCGCAGGCGGGTCACACCGTCCCCCGACGGGCTGGCGCAGGCGGGTCACACCGTCCCCTGACGGGCGGGTCACAGCGTCCCCTGACGGGCGGGGGCAGGCGGGTCACTCCATCTCCTGACGGGCGGGCACAGGCGGGTCACAGCGTCCCCTGACAGGCGGGTCACAGCGTCCCCTGACAGGCGGGTCACAGCGTCCCCTGACAGGCGGGGGCAGGCGGGTCACTCCGTCCCCTGACGGGCGGGTCACAGCGTCCCCTGACAGGCGGGGGGCAGGCGGGTCACTCCGTCCCTGCGGGCGGGTCACACCGTCCCCCGACTGGCGGGGGCAGGCGGGTCACAGCGTCCCCTGACAGGCGGGTCACAGCGTCCCCTGACAGGCGGGGGCAGGCGGGTCACTCCGTCCCCTGACGGGCGGGTCACAGCGTCCCCTGACGGGCGGGTCACAGCGTCCCCTGACAGGCGGGTCACAGCGTCCCCTGACAGGCGGGGGCAGGCGGGTCACTCCGTCCCCTGACGGGCGGGGGCAGGCGGGTCACTCCGTCCCCTGACGGGCGGGTCACTCCGTCCCCTGACGGGCGGGTCACACCGTCCCCTGACGGGCGGGTCACACCGTCCCCTGACGGGCGGGTCACTCCGTCCCCTGACGGGCGGGTCACACCGTCCCCTGACGGGCGGGTCACTCCGTCCCCTGACGGGCGGGTCACACCGTCCCCTGACGGGCGGGTCACACCGTCCCCTGACGGGCGGGTTCAGTCCTCGCGGTTTGCGGTGCACTGTGATGCGTTACCCACAGCAATGACATCTCCATCACCCAATCACTATGTCCGGCCTCAATGGTGATGACTCCAGCATACAGAGCTCTCCTGGCCGTAGGCTCCGTTCACACTGGCGGCTTCCATGACAGATGCCACTCAGCAGCACAATACACTTCTACAACAGAAACCTGATGGAAAAGCCGCCGGTGTGAACAGAGGGGAGAGGCCACACCCGGCGCCGTGCTCAGCGGTCACCTGTGGCGCACTGTCCGCGCTCCGGTGCAGCCGCACTACAAAGTACATTAGGGGACCGCAGACTGCTGAGGAGTGATCGCAGGCAGCGGCTCTGTACTGCGTCACCCGGGGCTCAGGCTGCCGCCTAGCACTGCTGGGAGGTGTATGGTGACTGACGCGGCGCTCTCCAAATACCTGCAGCCGCCGCCGCTCTCCCCGCACTTATCTCCCGCACATGATGCATGCTCCGCCCCGAGGCAGCAGGAGAGCCGCGCACCCGCCACCTACATCCTGCAGGACCTGCGCTGACGTCACGGTCATGTGAGCGCTCACGTGCCGGGGGAGGAGCCAGGAGGGCTCTGGTCACATGAGCAGATAATACTTAGACCTGACGTGTGTATAACGAGAGTGCTGCAGAGCCGTGTGCTGAGTAGGCTGCAGAGCCTTGTGTGGTACATGCTGCAGAGCCGTGTGTGCTGAGCAGTCTGCAGAGCCTTGTGTGTGCTGAGCAGTCTGCAGAGCCTTGTGTGTATTGACCAGGCTGCAGAGCCGTGTGTACATGCTGCAGAGCCTTGTGTGGTACATGCTGCAGAGCCTCGTGTGTATTGAGTAGGCTGCAGAGCCTCGTGTGTGCTGAGTAGGCTGCAGAGCTGTGTGTACATGCTGCAGAGCCTTGTGTTTGCTGAGTAGTCTGCAGAGCTGTGTGTACATGGTGCAGAGTCTCACGTGTACTGTGCAGGCTGCAGAGCCGTGTGTACATGCTGCAGAGTCTCGCGTGTACTGTGCAGCTGCAGAGCCTTGTGTGGTACATGCTGCAGAGCCTCGTGTGTACTGAGCAGTCTGCACAGTAGTGTGTACATGCTGCAGAGCCTCGTGTGTACTGAGTAGGCTGCAGAGCCGTGTGTACATGCTGCAGAGCCTCGTGTGTACTGAGTAGTCTGCAGAGCCTTGTGTGGTACATGCTGCAGAGCCTCGTGTGTACTGAGCAGTCTGCACAGTCATGTGTACATGCTGCAGAGTCTCGCGTGTACTGTGCAGCTGCAGAGCCTTGTGTGTACTGAGCAGGCTGCAGAACCTTGTGCGCACTGTGCATGCCGTGGAGCCTTTTATATATACAACAGGGCTGTCTGTATAAGAAGCCTGCAGTCAGGGCACACTGTGTGACACAGAAGGTAATGCATTAGCATATTGAATGTGCTAATACGTTATTAAGTGTAAAATCGTTCTCCCTTCATGGGATTATAAAAAAAAAGTAAAAAACATAAAAAAGTGTAGAAAATAAAATATTGAAAACATTGTGCCTACATTACACACAAAACATTAAACCTACACATATTAGGTATCCACATGACCGTAATAACCTGTACAATTAATCTAACAGGTTATTTAGTGTGAAATGTGACTGGTGTAAAAAATGATTAAAAAAAATCTGTAATCATTTATATGTGAACTCAAACTATGCCCTCAAAATGGACGGACATGCTGTCTGTGCCGCTGCACAACGGCCCTGGAGAAGAGGGGGCGCGTGGCTGCTGAGTTCTCTGATGTGTTATTTAGAGTGAAATGTGAATGGTGTAAAAAAAAATAATAAAAAAAAAAGTTTAATAAAAATTGTGGGATTATTTATGTGTGAACTAAAACTATGCCCCCAAAAAGTACAACTTCTCCTGCATAAAACGCGGCCTCCTACAACTGCATCATCGAAAAAATTAAAAAAGTGACGACTGTTGAAAAGCAAGGAGACAAAAACTAAAAAATGTGCTGGTCATTAAGTATGTTTCAGGCCTGGAGCTTAAGGGGTTAAATACTGAGACTGGTGGTAAATAATTCCTACTCGGAATGGTCCCCAATTTTAAGCACTGTTTCTATTTTTACAGATGACATCAAGCTATGTAGTGTAGTGCAATCTATGGAAGATGCTCAGAAGTTGCAAGGTCAGTTCTAAATAGCTTTAACCCCTGACTTTTGACGGCGGCCGGTGCGGGTTGTTCGTTTGCAGCGACGTCTTTTGGCGTCACTGTAGACTTTGGGGTTTGCGGCTACACAGCCCGGATCCCAGAGCATGTCCTGCGAGCACCGGAGGAAACCTCCGTAACCCGGTGCTTTAACCCTTTGATTGCGGCGGTGCGTTACCGCACCGCAATCAAAGGGTTTCCCTGCTCTGTCGGGTGATCGGAACGCCCGGTGTCCCGACAGAGCCCGGGGAACGGCTGCACAGTCAGCCCTGGGGACCTAGAGTGGCCCCAGAGCTGTCTCTGTGCTAAGCCAGTGACCAGGGCAGACTGTGTGCCGTCCTGATCACTGCCTGTGTCAGACTGATACAGATTATAATGTATTAGCATATATGAATATGCTAATACATTACTAAGTGTAAAAAAAAAAAAAAAATAAAACAGTTCTCCCTTCATGGGATTTAAAAAAAAGTAAAAAAAAACATAAAAAGTGTAAAAAATAAATAAAAATAAATATTTAATAAAAAAAAATTGTGCATAAATTACACACACAAAAAAATCTACACATATTAGGTATCCACATGACCGTAATAACCTATAGAATTAATCTAACAAGTTATTAAGTGTGAAATATGAACGGTGTAAATAAAAAATGTAAAAAAAACAAAACTTTTTTTTTAATTTAAAAAAAATTCTGCAATTATTTATAAGTGAACTTAAACTATTCCCCCATAAAGTACAACTTGTCCCGAATAAAAAGAGACCTCATCCAACTGCGTTATTGAACAAATAAAAAAGTTACAACTGTTGCATTGCAAGGAGCCAAAAACGAAAAAAAAAAATGTTCTGGTCATTAACTACTTTTCAGGCCTGGGAGTTAAGGGGTTAAAACAGTGTAGAATGTACCTGAGTTGTTGAACCTGTTCTACTGGGGGTCATATTTTTTGCGCTTTCTAGCTCCAAAACGATAAATCAGACTCAGATAAACCACTTTGAACTTGGTCTACCTGTTCCAGCGGACATGCCTCAGTTTTGCCGTTCTCTCATCATAAATGTGTAGAATCACACGGCTGTAATGCGACATGCCGTCAGAACGCCCCCACCTCTTGGGTGCATTACAAAGTGCCACGGGCGCCTCATAATGCACCTGCTCGTACATCGAGAGAACAGGGCTACGCCAGTCTTTGAGCTGAAAGCACACCAGAATACTGCCGCAGCCCCGGACATACATGTCGCCCTAAGGCCCGGTTCACACGGCTTATTCAAGCAGGAAGTGCGAGCCGGATTTCGCTCGCAATTCCGGCTTGAATAAGGGGCGGGGGCGCGGCCCACCGGCCCCATAGACTTACATTATCCACGGCGCGTATTGCGCCTGGATAATGTGCAGGTCACTTTCTCCCCCCGCGGCGGATTCGCCCAGCGGGGAGGAGCGACGGAATCCACTGTTCTCTATGAGAACAGTGGATTACCGTAATTACTCTGACGGATTGGCACCGTACTGCAGCGCAAATCCGGCGCGGAGTACAGCGCCAATCCGCGGCGAAATAAGCCGTGTGAACGGCCCCTAAGTATTTGGGCATCTACCTGACACATGAAGCTCAATGTTATAAATGTAAAGTTCTGCATCTGAGTACCAGTAATCTGCAGGCAGCACATGTACCAGTGGGTGAAAAACTGGTAGAATCACTTATTGAGAAGGATCTGGGCGTTCTTGTAGATCATAGACTACAAAACAGCATGCAGTGTCAATCAGCTGCCTCTAAGGCCAGCAGGATATTGTCATGTGTTAAACGTGGCATGGACCCACCGGACAAGGACGTCATTTTACAGCTGTACAACTATTGGTGCGACTTCATCGGTAATATGCTTTTCAGTTATATTGTATGTTGAGGGACCACACTATACAAACTATATAGGTAACACTGTATACACAGATTCCTATACATTGAAAAAAAGCAGGAAAATACATTTAGGTGTACAAAATACAAATATTGCTACTGTCTATACTTACACATTGATTCATAGATATGAAACTTTAAAAATATATAAAGAGATAATGGATAGATATCAGCAGGGCTGTGGAGTCGGCAAGCCAAAGCCCCGACTCAGACTCCTCAATTTCCCAAACCTCCGACTCCTGACTCCCTCATACACGGCGCATGTTTAAGTGATAACTTTACTGTAGTAAAATGGTAACATCAGGCTGTTTATCACCTTATGATGCAATAAACAAGCTATTTAGGTAGAACAGACACCGACAAGCAAAAGGGTAACAATGTTTTGATCTTTTGAACACTTGTGGGTAGTGAAGAAAAAGCTGTATTTGTATCCAAGTCCAGTCTGCACCAACACTGGGAATGTGTAGAAGAGACCTGGGATCAGATTTTGGTCAAAACATGCTTGAATCTGATTTAGAGCCCAGAAGGATTCAGGCAGTATTGAAAACCAAAGGGGGATTTCCCAAATACTAACAAAATAATACAAATTAACATTTTGATTTTTAGGAGCAAAACAGTAACAATGCAGTTACAAGAAAGAATCTGCAGAACTAAGCAGATGCTAAATACTTACAAGTCAAATTTATGTATAAGATAGGTAAGATGATTGTATATAAAATTACAGTAGCCTCATGTACAAAGCTGTGAGATATGGAGCCTGAAAGTCACAAGTTCAAAACATTGTTACCATTTTGCTTGTCAGTGTAAAATATATTTATTGGATATGACTTTAGGACACAAAAAATTGGAAATATACAAAACACTGCAGGAACATTTGTGAAGTCTCTGAATTTGTTCTGAGAAATAGTATTGCCTCCATCAGATCCTGCATACATGACCTCACATCTGATCTCATTATTTCCAGGCTAGAGAACGGCCTCTCTATACTAACTTGGGTTGTGGCAAAGCGGTGACCACAGGGGCAACATCTCTAACAATGTCAGGGTATAAAGGAATTGCCTCAGCCACAGTCAGTTTTGATGAATAGTTGAACTCCTCTACTTCTTTGAAAGCAAGTAAAAAATTTGGCTGAAATCTGTTTACCAGGGGAGCAGAATCTTTTCCCCTGGGGCAGCGCTTTGCCTGCTCCATGTCATCACTTACACTCCTCATGTGATAAGGCTGAAGATATGGGAGCAGAAGCACTGGCTGGACCCAATTCCTCTTGATCTTTGCACTGCATCAAACTAACTGGACCAACTTATTATATATTTTGGGAGTCGGAGTCGGTTCATTTTATGACGACTCCGACTCCTGCAAAATAGGCACCGACTCCACAGCCCTGGATATGAGAACGACCAGACAGATGCAGATCTCTAAGCGCTGCGGCAAGAAACATTTTGCTGCTTTTTGTCACTCATTGCTACTTGGTAGGATACTAGGAAGTGTTAGTTTGGCTACTGCCAAACCGCGCAACACATCAGAGAACTCAGCAGCCACGCGGCCCCTCTTCTCCAGGGCCATTGTGCAGCGGCACAGACAGCAAGTCCGTCCATTTTGAGAGCATAGTTTGAGTTCACATATAAATTATTACAGATTTTTTGCAATTATTTTTTTGTTTTTTTTAATCATTTTTAACACCATTCACATTTCACACTAAATAATGTTAGATTAATTCTTCAGGTTATTACGGTCCTGTAGATACCTAATATGTGTACATTTTTTTTATTTTTTTGTGTGAAATGTATGCACAATGTTTTATTGAAATATTTATTTTATTAATTTTTTTCTACACTTTGTTTCCTGAATTTTTCATATGTCTCCTTTTAATACCTTTCCCAGGAGCTTTGAGCCTTCATTCATTTCTAAGGAGATGAATGCAGCTTGGAGGGGGGAGGCTGCACTGGAATGTACCTATCTTGCTATATGGGTCTGAGGGCACGTGGTGCCCGGCTGCTTGTACAGTGATGTGGGCAGTTGTTATCAGTGTGGGGCATATGTAGCAGTTTTGTGTGTTCATATACTGCAAAAGGTTATCTGTAGGTTTCATGCTGTTTCTTTATTTCTCTCTAGTCTTCTAGGTGCATCCAGTGCAACGTTCAGGGCTTAGTGTATGATTGCAGCTATAATCACAAGGCGTCTGTTATAAAAAGATGGGGCAATAACCTTGAAGAGGATGTGACTTGCATAACTGAAGAAGCTGGAGCTCCAGGACTGCATCAGGCAGAGCTGTGGTCATCACAACATCGCAGTCATGCAGCCCATGTCTACATGCTTCTATATGTTTGCATAGTAAAGGCTTATAGTTAAAGCATACTTGCCAACTCTCCCGTTTTTGGCGGGGGGGTCCCGCTATTTGGTGTCCCCTCCCGCCCTCCCGGCAGAGTTGGCATTCCTCCCGCCGCCAGCAGGCAGCGGGGGCTCTTTAAATGACCGCGGCACCGTAGTAGCGGTGGTGCGCTACTCTGGCGCCGCCGGGCCGTTCCCACAGGAGTCTCGCTGTGCAGGGAGGAGGCAGGAGGGATCGCTCCCTCCTCCCTTCTCCCCCTGTATGTACAGCGCCGTTGTGCGCCGTACATACAGGTCAGCGGCGCAGGGGAAGTGACGCGCGGCTGAACTGACTTCCCCTGCGTCGCTAAGGAGATCGGCCGGAGTGAGCCGCGCTGCAGGAGCCTGGTCAGGTAAGTGGTTTTATTATTTTATTTTTATTAGCTTTAGGGGGATCTATCTGGCTACAATGGGAGGTGGGGGGGTCTACCTGGCAACAAAGGGGGCATCTACCTGGCAACAGAGGGGGCAACAACATGCAAACAAAGGGGGCACTACCTGGCAAACAATGGGGGCACTACCTGGCAAACAATGGGGGCACTACCTGGAAAACAATGGGGGCCTAACCTGGCAAACAATGGGGGCAGCTACCTGGCAACAGAGGGGGCACTACCTGGCAACAATGGGGGCACTTACCTGCAACAATGGCTTACTGCAACAATGGGGGCACTACCTGGCAACAGAGGGGGCACTACCTGGCAAACAATGGGGGCACTACCTGGCAAACAATGGGGGCATCTACCTGTCAACAGAGGGGGCACTACCTGGCAAACAATGGGGGCATCTACCTGGCAACAGAGGGGGCACTACCTGGCAACAGAGGGGGCACTACCTGGCAAACAATGGGGGCACTACCTGGCAAACAATAGGGGCACTACCTGGCAAACAATAGGGGGCACTACCTGGCAAACAATGGGGGCACTACCTGGCAAACAATGGGGGCACTACCTGGCAACAATGGGGGGCATCTACCTGGCAACAGAGGGGGGCATCTACCTGGCAAACAATGGGGGCATCTACCTGTCAACAAGGGGGCACTACCTGGCTAACAATGGGGGCACACGGAAAAATGGTGGCATCTACCTGGCAACAAGGCACTACCTGCAACAAAGGGGGCACTACCTGGCAACAAGGGAGAACTACCTGGCAACAGAGGGGGCACTACCTGGCAACAAAGGGCACTACTGGAACAAGGGCATCTACCTGGCAACAAAGGGGGCACTACCTGGCAAAAGAGGGGGAACTACCTGGCAAACAATGGGGGCATCTACCTGGCAACAGAGGGGGCACTACCTGGCAACAATGGGGGCATCTACCTGGCAACAGAGGGGGCACTACCTGGCAACAGAGGGGGCAACTACCTGGCAACGGAGGGCGCAACAACCTTGCAAAAGAGGGGGCATCTACCTGGCAACAGAGGAGGCACTACCTGGCAAACAAGGGGCATCTACCTGGCAACAGAGGGGGAATCTACCTGGCTAACAATGGGGGCATCTACCTGGCAACAGAGGGTGCACTACCTGGCTAACATAGGGGCACTACCTGGCTAACAAAGGGGGCACTACCTGGCTAACAAAGGGGGGCATCTACCTGGCTAACAAAGGGGGGCATCTACCTGGCTACAGAGGGGGCATCTACTTGGCTATAAGGGGGCATCTACTTGGCTACAAGGGGGCATCTACCTGCCTGTAAGGGGCACTACCTGGTTATGGGGGGCTACTACCTGGCTATAAGGGCATCTACCTGGCTTTCTTCCAAAGCTGTTATGCAGTTAGGTGGAGTGGGTGTGGCTTTTTGAAGGGGCGTGGTACACTGGCAAGATGGGCGTGTCCATGCAAATTTTTGCCGCGCGTAGCGCGCCGCCCACTACAATCTCCTGCTTTTTCAATTTCAAAAGTTGGCAACTATGAGTTAAAGGGGTTGTCCACTATAAAAAATGACATGACATCGGGGCTAGTGTAGAAAAAAAAAAGAAAAAATACTTACTACCAGTCCCCCTGATACTAATTGATGTAACTGACACTTATCTACCTGTTCCCCGTTGCTGCCACTCCAGAGTTCTCCAGACGTCTGCTTCTCTTAGGGCATGTCCCCACTGCACGGGTTTTCCGCCCCGCGGTTTTTCCGCCCGCGGGCCGCTCAAAGAGTATTGAGCATGTCCATTCTTCCAGACGAAATATGCACACCTCATTGGGAGGGGGGAGGGCTGTTCTCCGCTCATCCCGGAGTAAAGCCGCCGCCCCCGCAGCCGTGAGGACGGCCGCAAAACCGGACAAATACCAGTCGGGTAACCCGACCGCTATGTGTCCACTGACGTGGGAACGCAGCCTTACCAGAGAGGGTTGTCTCACCATGCAGTTTCACAGTCACAAGCAGCTGTTCTTTCACTCTTCCTTTGTCAGGCTGTGGGTGGTTCTATAGCAGTGATTAGCAAATTTAGCTTCTCTGTAATTAGCTGAGCACTTTACAAAGACAAAATATAGGCGAGCTTGTCTTCAGTAAATAAAGCTACATATGCTGTGAGGAGTGAAAACAATTGGTTATCTGTAAACAAAAGCTAATCTTGTAAGAGATAATTAGTCTGCTGGGAGAGAGCTCTCACAACCATGGTAACTTCATTCACTGCTCTCTGCTCCACTGCTCTCCAAGCGGTATGGTCTGGTAACCATAGAAACCAGCTTGCACTCAAAACAGATAAAATCTCTTCTGACTAAAGTAAAATTAAAAGAAAAAAAGTCTTCAATTACCTGTCCCTACATATTGAAAGCTAATTTTTGTACTGAGAAAACCCCTTTAAAGGGCTTTTATCAAGAAGGCATTTCATGCCTAGTTTATCCTGCTTTCAGTGTGCTCAAAAGGGGGTGTGTGTGATCTGTTTGAACTGCATATCATGTGACCCAGCAAGCTTGACGTCAACATGCCTTTCCTCACAGTGTGCTCTCTCTAGTCAAACTGTTTATGTAAAGAGCTGTGAGTAGCTACAGTTTAGCTGAGTGGTTAGCACTTCTGCCTTTTCAACATAGGTGTTCTAGGTTCAAATCCCTGCCGGAGCCAATCATGGGTTTTTTGTCTCAATGCACATACCTGATAGAGGTTTCTTTTTTATTTATCTGCACTGTTTGACTAATTGGGACAGGAGTAGAATGACAGCACCTGGGGTCGAACACTCGCTCAGCAGTGAGAGTGTGTGATCACTAAACAGGGAAGAGACTGACAGTAGCTGCCTGAAAGGAGCGATGATGTCTGAGCATGTACTGTAATGCCAGGACTGAGGAGCTCTTGTTACTGGTTGTATCCCCTAGAGACGAGCTGTGCACTATGGATCAGCTAAGAGAGCAGTTAAAACAAAAATGATGCAGAATTTTTAATAATGATGAAAAGTGAAAATGTTTATTCTTTAATTTGCAAGCTTCCCACATAGTTACATAGTTTGTTACATAGTTTGTAAGGCTGAAAAAAGACAAGACGTCCATCCAGTACAGCCTATAAAATTCCATCAATTTTACTTTGTGGTAAAACCTCTTTAAGGCTTCTCGTCCTAACACAGAGTAGAGGCCCATGCTCCATTCACCTACAGTGGAGCGTGACCCTCTCCAACATGTCAGAACAAGAACCTAAAAGTGAAGAAGAGCAGATCACTGGTGAGCTTCAGAGCGGCAATGTTGAGGGACATGTAGTTATAATTTTTTTTCCTTTTTTTGTCCACTATGGCTCCAATGTCGTGTTATTTTTTTAGTGGACCACCCTTTTACAGTAACATCAGTGGTAAATGGCCGGTGACTAAGGCTATGTTCACACGGCTTATTTTGGGACACATTTCACCACGTATTTCGCAGCGTACTGCGCTCTACTACGAGCGAAATGCGCCCCGGTCATAACGGTAATCCACAGTTCTCATAGAGAACTATGGATTACTCCTCTCCCCGCTCGTACAATACGATCATATTGTACGTGCGGGAAGATAAATGACATGTAATTTATTCGCGGCGCTTTTGCGCCACCAGTAGCGCATGTCTATGGGACTGGTGGGCTGCCCCTCCGCGTCACGGGAGTCCGCGCCGATCAGCGCAACTCCGCGAACACCCAGCGCAATTGCCGGGCAGATAGTACGCCCCGCAATTAAGCCGTGTGAACTTACCCTGAAAATCAAAGCAGAATTGGCTTATTGGCCATAGCAACTCATCACAGCACAGCTTTCATTTCCAGGAGCCAAGTGTACATTGCGCTTATATAGTGTGACATCAAGAAAAAGCTTTTTGTGTGTTAGAATTTACAAGAATGGGGTCTGTTGTGGCAGCAAAACTTACAGAATAAATTTGATAAATGTACTCTGTATGGAAACTGCATTTTGTTTTGGGTGAAGCAATTTGAAACTACTGGGAGTTTATGTTATCGGAAAAGTTCTGGCCGCCCAGAGACTTCAGAAGAGACAATGAACAGGATTTGAGCCGTGTGTGAGCATAGTCCTAAAAAGTGAACAAGGCTGGCTAGTATGGAACAAACCATGGTATGGCGTATCTTACAAATATGTCTGCATTGTGTGCAATACAACAAACCAACCAGATTGGGACATTGTGGTGCAGCATCCCCTCCAGGCTGTATCACTTTCGTTAGAAACACATCAATACTCAAGGCTCCTGAGAGAGTCTAAAAGGAGCCATACAGATTACAGCTTTAGGAGCTGAAACCAGATGGCAAACCTTAATGCCGTGTCATTTGCTTTGACTTGCTGGGTCGATTGGAAGAGGATGAATTCACTGACAGTCTGGTGCTTAGCAATGAGGCTACTTATGAGCTCAATGGGAAGATCAATCACTGCAACGTTAGACTCAGAAAACCATGTGCCTGTATTGAGCACATGAGGGACTTATCCTATGTAAATAAGTTCTGCGCAATCAGCAGATCCAAAGTCTATTGTCACTGGTTTTTAGCCAAGGATAACGTCAATGGCCGCTGCTACTATGGACAGGCGTATAGAGGAAGATCTGACAAACATAATCTATTAGCAGGATAGTCACCTCCACATTTCCATTTGGACGTTTGCTGATACCTGAATGAGACTCTAGCGGAAAGTTGAGTTGGCCATGCAACAGCGATTCACCAGTGTTGCACTGGCCTCCATGGTCACCAGATCTAACACCCTGTGACTTCTTTCTGTGCAGCTACATCAAGGACTCAGAATATTTGCCCCCCAGATCACAGGATCTGCATCACTTGAGACAACACATCACTGAAATAGTAGACTCCATATCTACGGATATGCTGGCACATACCTGGACAGAACTGGACTACGGCCAAGACATCTACTGTGTCACCAGCAGAAATCAAAGAACATTTGTAGTGTATGGATAAAACTTGGATAGGTAGTGCTTCTTATCAAGTTAATAAATGTGTGTTATGTGCTCTTAGTTATGAATACCTCTGCCTGTCTCTAAGGGGCGCAGGCAAGGCCCCGAACCTTGCCGGGCTCCAGGCCACTGCCGTGGGCCTGAAGCGCCGCTGGACGCACATACAGCTGACTGGGCTTCTGCGGAGCAGAGAGCGAGCGCTCCCTGCACCGCACACAATGTCGGACCCGCTCCGGGTCCGACACAGCGGGGCAGCCGGGTCATAGCGCCGAGGACATGGCGCGGCCCCGTGCTGCTCAGCTGGGCAGCGTCGCGATGAAGTGATGTCATCGCGATGCTGCCCCTCCTCAGACGCACAGCCAGTCATAGGCCGTGTGCCCGAGGAGCTGCCGGAGGAGCGTCCCGGCACTGGAGGCGTGGCCTGAAGAGAAGCGCGCGGCCGGGAAGCAGGTAAGGTAAGTATTCATGTTGTTATTTTTAACTGTCTGTGTGCCCCCTATATGTATATCTGCCTGCCTGTGTGCCCCCTATATCTATATCTGTCTGCCTGTGTGCCCCCTATATCTATATCTGTCTGCCTGTGTGCCCCTTATATCTATATCTGCCTGCCTGTGTGCCCCCTATATCTATATCTGCCTGCCTGTGTGCCACCTATATCTATATCTGCCTGCCTGTGTGCCCCCTATATCTATATCTGTCTGCCTGTGTGCCCCCTATATCTATATCTGTCTGCCTGTGGGCCCCCTATATCTATATACGCCTGCCTATGTGCCCCCTATATTTATATCTGTCTGCCCATGTGCCCCCTATATTTATATCTGCCTGCCTTTGTGCCCCTATATCTATATCTGCCTGCCTGTGTGCCCCCTATATCTATATCTGCCTGCCTGTGTGCCCCTTATATCTATATCTGTCTGCCTGTGTGCCCCCTATATCTATATATGCCTGCCTATGTGCCCCCTATATATATATCTGGCTGCCAATGTGCCCCCTATATTTATATCTGTCTGCCTGTGTGCCCCCTATATCTATATCTGTGTGCCTGTGTGCCCCCTATATCTATATATGCCTGCCTGTGTGCCCCCTATATCTATTTATGTCTGCCTGTGTGCCCCCTATTTCTATATCTTTCTGCCTGCCTGTGTGCCCCCTATATTTATATATGCCTGCCTGTGTGCCCCCTATATCTATATATGTCTGCCTATGTGCCCCCTATATCTATCTATACTGCCTGTGTGCCCCCTATATCTATATATACTGCCTGTGTGCCCCTATATACCTGCCGGTGTGCCTCTTATATCTATATATGCCTGCCTGTGTGCCCCTATATACCTGCCTGAGAAAGCCCCTATATCTATACGCCTGCCTGAGAGTTACCGTATATCAATATACCTGCCTGAGGGACCCTATATTTATATATCTGCTTGTCTAAGGATACAATATCTATATACCTGCCTAACTGATGGGGACCTATATATACACATGCCTAATTGAGGGGACATATATACCTGTCTAACTGAGGGACTTATATACTTATAAGTAAGGAGTTGCTGGAAATGTGAGGATTCTAAGATATTTGTGTCCAAATCTGCAGGGACGAGTCTTGGAGGGAGCAATCAGCATGAAGGTGTGAACCGGATGGAGAAGAAAAGGGAAAGTGAACGACACTGATCAGAAATGACGTCTCCTGTGAGTCACTAAATGTAACTGCAGTGTAATCACTTATATGTCTGCAGAGTCTACATACAACTAGTACCTACCACTATATGGTCCCTGTATGGCGGTGGTATATGTAATCAGAGCCTGTGTACAGCTGATAGTCACATGTGGGGGTCGCGTTCGGTCAGGGTCTGGCAGGATTATTTGATCCTTAAGTAGTAATAGTTTTGGGTCTTGGTTTTGTAGGAGTGTTTTTTAGTATCAATGATGCATCTGGTAGATTTGCTCCATGTATCGGTGGATTATTTGGTGACTGTTATTTAGGGGTATTACACTGTCATATGTAGGTGAGAGGTTTTGAAAATGCAGATTTGTCAGGGCTGATTTTCATTGTACAGCGACTGCTGAGGAGATGGAAAGGAGCTATGTGGAATATGCAGAAAATTAGTGACAGGAACAGAAGTTTATTCTATGTAACAATACAAGCTGCAGTTCACAATGTGGCGTGAAAAATTCTGTTAGGACCCTAGCAACGCCCCTGAGCGCAGGTATGACTGGTAAGAAGTTACTAAGTGGGAGAGAGTAACTGGTGCAGGGGACAGACTGGTGCAGGAGGGAGAGAGTAACTGGTGCAGGGGGGGGGAGAGTGGAGCAGGGGGGGGGCGAGAGGGCCTGGCGCAGGGGCGAGAGGAATTAGAGGGGGTGGTGCAATATTTCGGGGAGCGAGGGAGGGGGGCGCCATTGGTTGTACTTGCCAAGGGCACTAAAATGCCTTGTCCTGGCCCTAACTAAGGGCGACATGTCTGAAAAGAGGCGCCAGCACGCTAGTTTTAAGGCGCATTAAATGAGTGTATAATGTGCCTGAATGAACACACCTGTGGTCTACCTTGCATTGTAAAATTGATGTACCCATCTAGCTGCATTGCATAATTTAGGTGCATAGTATATCATTGCTAGCATATTTGATGCACCTACTTGGACATTCAAAGTGTTGTCCTGGTGTATAATGCACGGGTTTTTGGGTGTTTTAAAAGTTCATTTATATAGAGAATAGAGTGTCAACAGTTTTTTTTGCCCTAAGTCATTTTGCACAATTCTTTTTGAATCGCCCTTTATTACAGTGATTCTCATCCTAATCTCCATAAAAAGAACTAGCAAATGGCTCATTGGGTGGAGGGATTTGTTTCTCAATGACACATCAACAACTTGGAGGGCCGTGTAAGTTAACACTGTGTTATTGGCTACTTTGCAGGTATCCATGGGTGCAGGGGCGTAACTAGAGAAGCCAGGGCCCCAAAGCAAACTTTTGGATGGGCCCCCCCTACCCCTCCCCCCCCCCTTGCCAACCTCCTTGGCCTGAACATTTCCCAGGACATGTGTTAGTAAACAAGGGTAAATACCTCACATACATCACTATCATACTGTTACCAAACAAACCACTATCCCAAAAACCCAACTTACTAATAATTCACTCATAAGGACCTGATTATACCGCCAAAAACATGCCCACAAATTACACTTAGTGACTGAATAATTCCCCCTACATTTACTGATCAGTACAAAAAAGACCAATAGTCCGCCAATAGTGACCTTTTATTGGTATATATAGTTACACAGGTTGCAGCTTTTTATAACCACCAACAGTGACCATTAGTGGTAGATATCAGGTACAAACTTTTGGTTTACAGTGAGTTACATCTTGTGACTCACAGGTTACGTTTCTCTGACGAGTGGTTTACTTTCTCTTTTGCTCTTCATCCAGTCCAGTCCGCCATCTTTATGACATCTCCCAACCATTGCCCCCTGAAATTTTAGACACAAATTATTTTAGAATCTTCATTTTTCCCAGCACCGCCCCCCGGGTATATGGGGTCCATTTGGCAGGCAGGGTTTTGATGGCCCGGGTTTTTTGGGGAGCAATGAGTCCCCTATAGGCAAGCAGGGTTTAGGTAGCTATAGGGAGCCCTACAGGGGGACAGGGGTTAGGTGGGGTATAGGGGCCATATAGGTAGGTCGGGAGGGTTTATTAGCTATAGGGGCCCCCAAAAAAGTAGGAAAGGTTAGAGGGGGTTTAATAGGGAGGTTGGGGGGGTTTTGTTTGGCGGCTTAGGGTTATGGGGGCTTAGATAGGCAGGCTTTAGGGGGGGTTTAGATAGGAGGCTTGAGGGGCTTTTAATGGCAGGCTTTTGGGGGGGTTTAGATAGGCGGTTTGGGGGCTTTAGATAGGCAGGCTTAGGGGGGTTTAGATGGAGGTTAGGGGGCTTTAGATAGGCGGCTTAGGCTTTGGGGCTTTAGATAGGTAGGCTTGGGGGGTTTAGAAGGCGGCTTAGGCTTATGGGGGCTTTAGATAGGCAGGCTTAGGGGGGGTTTTGATAGGCAGGCTTTGAAGGTTTAGATAAGAGGGTTGGGGTTTTAGATAGGCAGCTTGGGGGGGGTTTTGATAGGCAGGGTGGGGTTATAGGGAGGCTTGGGCTACATAGGAAGGTTTGGGGGGATATATGCAGGCTTAGGATATATACAGGGGCTTAGGGTATATCAGAAGGCTTAGGGGGGAAACGGGAGGCTTTGGGGGGTAAAACAGGCAGGCTTAGGGTAAAAGGGAGGCGTAGGGTATATACAGGGAGGGTTAGGAGGTAACGGAGGTTAGGGGTATACAGCAGGGTTGTGGGGGTAATAGGCAGGCTTTGGGGGAACAGGGGGGCTTAGGGGGATACACGGGGTTGTGGGGGGGATACAGGGAGGCTTAGGGGGATAAGGGGGTTAGGGGTATACAGCAGGTTGTGGGGGGATTAGCAGGGTTGGGGGGTGCAGGGAGCTTTGGGGGATAAACAGGCTTTGGGGCATATAGGGAGGCTTAGGGGTAGAAAAGGGAGGCTTAGGGGGATACGCACTTGTGGGGGTATTAGGCAGGTTAGGGGGATACAGGGAGGCTTTGGGGTATACAGCAGGCTTTGGGGGGTTTAGGGGGCTTAGGGGGAAAAAGGGGGGCTTAGGGGTATCAGGAGGGTTAGGGGGATACGAGGCTTGTGGGGGTTACAGGGGGCTTAGGGGATACGAGGTTGTGGGGGGGATTGGCAGGTTAGGGGGATACAGGGGGCTTAGGGGTATACGCAGGCTTTTGGGGGTTAACAGGGGGTTGGGGTTCAGGGAGGGTTAGGGTATACGCATTGTGGGGGTTTAAGGGAGGTTAGGGGGATACAGGGAGGCTTAGGGTATACGAGGGTTGTGGGGGCAATAGGGGAGGGTTTGGGGTTACAGCAGGGGTTTTTGGGGGGATATAGGCAGGCTTGGGGTATAAGGGGGCTTAGGGGTAACAGAGGCTTGTGGGGGTATCGGGGGGGGGTTAGGGGTATTCGCAGGCAGGGGGGGGTTATAGGGGGCTTAGGGGGATACAGGGAGGAGGGGGATACAGCGGGGTTTGGGGGGGTAAAAGGGCAGGTTAGGGGTTTATACAGGGGGTTGGGGTATACAGGCAGGCTTAGGGGTATACGCAGGCTTGTGGAGGTATACGGGGAGGCTTAGGGGTATACAGCGGGGCTTGGGGGGTATACAGGCAGCTTAGGGGTATACAGGGAGGCTTAGGGGGTATTCGGGGAGGTTAGGGGTATACAGCAGGTTGTGGGGGTATACAGGGAGGTTTGGGGGTATACGGGGGTTTAGGGGAATACAGCGGCTTGTGGGGGAAAAGGGCAGGCTTAGGGTATACAGGGAGGTTTTGGGGGCAAGTAAAATAAAATAGTTTACTCCCCTGGGTTCACCTCCCCCATGCGCCGCGCTCAGCCTTCTGCAGCCTCTGCGCTCAGCCGGGGGCGCGGTGATTGACGCACCTCGTGGCCCACGTATCAAGGGGGCCCGGCAGGGGAAGTGCAGAGCGGAGCGATCGGCGTCCGTTCTGCTACCTCCGGGGGGGCTGCCTTGACGCCCGGGGCCCCCGGGGCATTCGGGGCATTTACGCCCCGGGGCCCCCAAACAGCCCCCGCCCCCCGCATTGAACTAGTATTTTTCACTGCCGGCGGGCCCAGGAGCGACATCCCCGGGGTAGCGGCGTGATACAGCTCCCCCGGGGCCGGGCCCCCCTAAGTGCATGGTCCCCGGACAACGTACCCCTCTACCCCGGTAGTTACGCCCCTGCATAGGAGTGTCACAGCCTTCCACGTGGTATGTAACTTTAATGAACAAACTATTCTTTTTTGGGGGGCTTACGTTTTTTCCTCAGCTAACTATGCTTTTTTGTCCTGCAGGAAAGAGTGTAAATAGGACAATCTATGCAATCTATGTGGGAATGTAGGTGTCAAAAAGCAAAAGGGCTTGTTCAGTACAACGATCTTGTCATCTTATAACAGCAAGGTAATGAACAAAAAGCTGTTTGAGTCAGTCACTTATCCAGTATCTGTGTAGATGGTAGAAACAAGAAGGTGTTTTGTAGTAGTGCAGGCCTGATGTTATAGGAAGATGTATATAGTTGGAAGATATATAATATATATATGTATATATGTAAATTAAATTTTAAAATATTATTTATTATTATTTTATATATTTATATATATTTAAAATCTATAATTATATATATATTTATATATATATATTTTTTAATTATATAAATCACTCCTAAAAGTACTTCTCAAATTTATTAAAATTTTTTTTATGTCAAACTTTTCAGCCCTTTTAAAAGCTAAACATATGCTAGAAGGATTAAAAGTCATAAGGCACTTGCAATTTGTACTGCGATCTCCTGCCGTGGAGTATCTTTAAGCTGAGTAGCAGTCTCCTGGCATGGAGTACATTCAAACGATTTCCACAAGGTATAGGAACATAGTCACTCTGAGCCCTGCAGCCATTACAGCCTCAACAGGTTGGAAGTCATCAGCCTGGAGATGGTGCTAAAATACAGATCTTCTGATTTTTTGTCCAATAGGGGAACTGTAGAGAGAAATGTGCAGAGGACTAGGATTGATACGAAAGTAACCTCAACAGCAAGTGCAGAAGATGTAGAGCCAGTAAATAATACACTGGACTAGTGGTCAGGGAGGTAGGAAGAAAACCAGAGAGCATGGGAAATCATTGAAACCAGAATCAATTCTTATAGTTAGGTTTAATTATTAGTTTGGTAAGAGGAGTTTCTGTAACCCAGATTCTAAGGGGTGGAGAAGAGAGAGCAGAGAGATTTGATAAGAGAAGGCCAAGCATTACAGGAGTTTATGGGTCAAGAATTCTTTTTAGCATTGATGTTATAACAGCATGTTAAAATGAGAAGGGAAAAATTCCAATAAAAGAGAGGTTTGATATTTTAGTAAGGTGATCAATGCTATCTGGGATCATAATGGACAAGGTGTCAATAGAGTAGGATTACTGACACAGGTAGAGGGTGAGAGGAGCCTGGAGAGGACTTCTGTTTTGGGCTAAAGGTGCAGAAACGAAGGGGATTGATGCTACTTGGGGGTTATTTCCTGATGGGTCTTGGCAATTACCTGGCCAAATCTGTAGCACTGAGATCTGTGGTAGTCACCTAAGAGAGTTTAAAGAGGTGTTCTTAACTATTAGACACTAAGGAGATGAGAGTGGTGAGATAGGTCTGCTTGGTATAGTTTATAGCCCAGGTGTAGGTATGAGGAAATGGTTGGCACACACAGAGCAGCACTAAAGAAAAAGAGTTTGAGACTTACACTGCCGCTCCCTGTGTTGGGAAGTTCAGGTGCTTTGTCCAGGCCATAATTCACAATTTCATTGTCATTTTTGGCAGCCAGGCAGGAGTGGAAAGAGATTAAGGATAATGATGAACTGAGGGTCTCAGAAAGCTGTGTAAATGTTATATGTATGTGTTATAGGTATAGTGACACTTGAATGTTTGTGAACCCTTCAGAATTTTCTGTATTTCTACATAAATTTGACCTAAAACTGCTTCAGATTTTCAGAAAAGTCCTAAAAATAGAGAAGGAACCAAAGCAAACAAATAAGTCAAAACATTTTACATGGCATTTTATTTATTGAGGAAAATGACCCAAATTCACAGATCTGTAAGTGGTAAAAGTCTGGATAATGGTGCTTTCACACGGTGCGTTTTTGGTGCTTTTTTTACGCGTTTCTGGATGCATTTTTTGTGCAGGAAGGCACAGCAATTAATACTGTACATTTCTGCACAAAAAACGCACCAAAAAAAGCTCCTCAATTAAATTGCCTGTGTTACCAGCAAACTTCTTTTAGTTGTCTAAATTGTTCATAACGCTGTTTCAAGTAAATAATCAATTGCTGTGTTTGAAGTTTTGTTGATTCCAAACACACTAATTGATGACTCACTTTCCAAACAGTTTAAGTAAATGAAAGAAGCTTGCTGGAAATAAAGGCAGTTTAATTGGAGCGCAGTTTAAACTGCACCAAAACTGAGCTATGTGAAAGCAGCCTTAGGGCGCATCCCCACGGCATAGGACAAATACCGGCCGGTGTGCTGGGTTTTCAATAGAGCACAATTGTGCTCATTTTCGGCCGGTTTTTCAGGCAGTCTGAAAAACTGCAAACCACCTGAAAAACCGGCCGAAAACCCGTGCAGTGGGGACATGCCCTTAGCAGATAATCAGAAGGTGAGTCAGGTGTTTTTCATGAAAGGGATGACGGAGTGGGTAACCTGTTTTATTTAAAGGCAAGTGATCTTTCAAACTCTGATCTTCTCCACATGTGTGTGGAAATGTATTATTGCATGAACAAAACTCCTCCAAGTCTAAGTGGAGAACTAATCAACAATTACTAGAAATGTTTAGATGCAGTATTTGCTGCCATTCAAAGATATGCGATATTGGATAATTTGGATTAATTAGTATCTGCCAAAAATTTGTTTTTAAGCAACAGGAAAATTTCTAAACCATAATCACGAAAAAAAATAATATCCCATAAAATGTAACGTTTAAAAGGGTTGTCTCACTACATTGATTCATCTTAACTCAGTTCTGTCTTCTTGGTTTCACTTTGAATTCAGGGGTGTCTTTACTGGCTTCTACTAGTCTGCAGTTGAAGCCAGGTCTGTAGCTATAGCAACCAGTGCTGGCAGCCTATCAGGAGAGCTCAAACAGGTCTGTAGCTATAGCGACCGGAGGAGCTGATGCAGCCCATACAAGAGGGGATATCTCAGAATAGGTAGGACACTGTTAATGGACATATATTGCAAAGTGACTTGATCTTTAACATAAAAAGCAATCCTGGGGGCGTGGCCAGCTATGTGAGGAGACGGACGTGTTTTAGTGGAGCTCCGTCAGAGACCACAGAAAACCAGCGATTACAGCCATCAGAAATGAGCAAGAGACGCTCCAAAAGAATCCCCAAGACGCTCAAGCATCAGGCAGGGAGTCAGTGGACTTTAAACTAACTATTTTGCCCCGCTCTCGGGTCTGGCAGACGACTCACCATCCTCCCCCCGCTTCCACCCCGGAGCCGCCATCTTGCCCACCGGACTTAACAGAGGGACGGCCGCGCCAGCACATCGTGGCTTCTGCACAGACTGTGGGGGATAGTGCCCGGCAGCAGGAGGGATCGGCTCGCCAGCAGCGTCACCTACCACCTCCCCCCTCCTTTTCCCCAAAAAACCCCCTGTGGGGTGAAGAAAAGAGCGGCCCTTCCCTTGCGGGGGTGGCAAAACCCCCCGATCAAGTGGAGCTTTCAACCCCGGACCCAAGCAGTTTTTTGCCCCGAATGTAAAGGGGGAAAATTAAAAATCCCCCCCCCAGAAAAAGCCGGTACGTGCCCCCCCGCACTCCCACTTTGCCCCCCCGACCTCACCCCCGCACTCGTGATGGGGGGGGGGGAAGCCCCAAAAGGTCATTGAGAACCAAATACCACAAAAGGGACTTGCCTCCTGCCAGAGGCAAAGGGTTAATCCACGGCGGCCAACCCCAGAGGGTCCCCTTTTCCCCCCTCCTGCTTCCCCAGGTCCCTTTTGGGGGGGAACCGCTGAGGGCCCCTTTGGGGCTGGGACAGCACACAGGGCGAGGAAACCTTTCTCAGCCAACACAAAGATGGGCCCCCTGGGCCCCGAAATAGGCCCCCGACCAAACCCCGATAAACCCCCGCGCTATCTTGGGGCACTCAAGGGTCTCCCCGGCCCACTGGAAACCCCCTCCACAGGTCCCCCCGAAACCCCCAAAAGCAGGACTTGCACAACCCCCACTCCTTGTCTCCCCCAGGCCCCTCACCCGCTTTTGGGGGCCCCGTCCTTTCCCTTGCCTTTGGACGATGCTGTGTCCCGGGTCCTTGTCCGGGCATGCGGGGCAATGGCGTTTTAAAACCCCCTTTTTCCATCCTGGGGGTTTTCATGCTAAACCCAAACCCCAGATGGGTCCCCCTAATTGGCCTGTTACAAATTTTCTACACCTGGAACTTGAAAGTTTTGTTTACCCGCTCCCCCCTTAGGAAAACCATTCACACCCCAAGCCGCCACCCCGACCAAGCGCTCCTTTCCCGAACCCCCCCTAAGAGTGATATTTTAAAAGAAAAGGCGCAAGATCTGCATCATGCTTGGGGGAAAAAGGGAAAAATACAAACCGGGGCAGACCCGAAGACCAAAAGCCCTGCAAGAGCCGGATCCCAAAAAGGGAAAATTTATCAAAAATTACAGAATCTCTTTTCACGGGCCCCGCAGGGATCTGTGGCGGAGCAACAGAATCGGGTTTTTTCCTGGCCCCCTTTTGAACCCCATTTTTTGACCTGGGGAAACGCGGGAGAAAGAAACAAAATTAAATACGGGCATTCCGGGGTCTTTAGCAAAGGGTTAAACTTATACCTACCCCACAAAAGGGCCATTTAAATATGTTTTTGGGCCAAACCCGGGGAAAGGGGGCCCAAAACGAATTTGATCGTGCACACAAGCGCATGGGCCCGGAAAAGCCAAAGAAACCTTATCCGGCCCCGAGACCCTTATTTTTTCAGAGTGCAAAAAATTTTTCGCTTAAAGGATGAATTTTTAAGGGGGAAGGCGGAGGCTCCAAAGCAAATTTGTAAATTGGCAGGATCACCCCGGACTTGTTCCCGATCACCAAGGAGGACCCCTGCAACTCCGGCTTCGGGTTTAAAACCGGGGCCCGGCCATTCTACAGGAAAGAGGCCTTTCCCCCACCGGGGTGGGGCTTCCCTTTTTCCCTTCAGGTGCCCCATTTGGGGGAATTCCCCTCCCCTTCCACCCCCTTTTTAACTTCCGGGTTTTCCCCCGCTCCCCTAAACCTTCCCCCCAAACCCCGCCGGACGGGGAAGAAGTAAAAGAAACAAATCCTGCCCCCTCAAAATCTGATGACCCTTCAACGCTTCCCGCCCTTTGGATGTGGCACAAACCACCCACCTCAGCTTCCCCGACCGGGAGACCAACAGCCCGGCGCCTCTTTCCCCGAAGAGACCACCCCCCTTTAAACCTTAATTCTTCCCGAGGTCTTGGGTTTGGGCCCGTTTTTGGGGAGCCCCACCTCATCATTTACTACCTGGATTTTGGGGTTCCCGGGTTTTGGGAGAGGGGACCTATTTTGAAAGGGACTTTCCCCTTTTCCCTTTTGCCTCCAAAAAATTTTTTTTTCCCCTTTTAAATAATTTTAGGTTGTTTTTTAAAATTTAACCTGACCTCTTCAATATATGGGTTTTATTTGCTCCCGGGTTTTTTTGGGTTTTTTGCTACGTTGCTTTGGGTTCCCTAAAATATTTGGGGGCTGGGGGGGTTTCGGCCGTTGGGAAAAGAAACCCCTTTTTTTTTGTGCCCCGGTCCCCCTTTCCCCTCCAGTTTCTCAATTTTTCCCCTTACCCCACTTTTCCCGGTGTCTCCAGGCTTTTGTGTCCCCGATTGAACCGTCCTTATTGCTTCCGAAAACCCGATTGCCGATACGTCCCGCCCCCCGGGACCACTACCAGTTTTTTCCTTTTTCTGGCCTTTTTCAGTTATAATTTTCCGCTTTTTGCTTTGGTTTTTGGCCCCCGGGATTTTAAAAACCTTTTTTTTTTGATAAATTTTTGAATTGTTTATTGCTTATATTTCGTGGTAAGTCGGGGCCCCCTCGCCTAAAAATTTTTTGGGCCTTTCCCCGGGGTTTTGTCCTTTCCCAGAGCGGTTTTTTCCCTCCTTTAATGGCTACATTAAGGGTTCCCTCCCTTTCCCTCAAGGGGTTCTACACCCAGAAACGCCAAAAAATTATCACCTCCAAAGCAGCGGTCACGAATTTTTTCATACAGGGGACCCACCCTTTAGCAACAAATACAGGGCTTCCGCAATAGGTTTTCCCTTTCCCCGGGCCCGGGACCATTAAGCATAACCCCACTCCCAAAACAAGGGGGGTGGGATTTTTTTTTTACAAGTCTCCGGTTTTAGAACCTAGAACGTCCTTTTCCCAAAACTGACCCCCCCCGCCCCACCTATTTATTAAAATGCCCCCATTTCCCGGACGGGATTTTTTACGGGCGCAAAAGTTTTTTTGCCCCCAACCCCGGCCTCCCCCCCTTTTTTCTCCAAAACCCTGGACGTTCTTACGGGTTTTTCCTCAAGACAACTGATTCCCTGTTGGGGACTTTAACCGGCCCCCAAAGACCCCGTTTCCCAGGGCCCCCCCTCAAATTGGGGAAACCTTTTTGTCACAACTCCCTGGGTAGGAAAACCTTAAAAGGGTTTTTTACATTCAAGTGTTGGGTGGGTTTTGGGGTCCCCCTTCATCCAAGGGCGAGAGGGACTATAAAATTTTTTCCCACACCCCCCAAAAATCCCATAAATAAAGGGTAATTAACCCCTTCCCCCCCTCCCCTTTTCCCTTTTTTTTCCCCAAGAAAATCACGCCTTCATTGGTAACATTATCCACTCAGATCAGCCCCCGTTTTCCCTGCGATTTCATTGCCAAATTTTTAGCAAAACCCCCCTTTCTTGGGAAACTAAACGAGTCCCTTTTTTGTCCAAATCGGGTGTCTTGCAGACTTTGAAAGATTCCCGTTGCCTCCTTCACTTCAGGCATTCTTTCGAACCCACTCCTTCCCAAAAAAGTGGGGAAGGGTCTCAAAACAGCCCCTACGTGGTGGGCCCTTAAAAAACATGGGCGCTAGGCTTAAAAGGGAAAGATCACCTAAGCTTGGTCTCCCCATGGATAACTGCACTGTCCCTTAAGTTTTCTCATAAGTCGACGGGCCTGGAGTCCCAAACCCTTTGGACCTTTATTTCCAACCCCCCCGAAAAACTTTAGTTTATGGATCCATAAAACACAAAAGCTATTGACAAACCAAATCTAGCTCCTTCTACACATGGATAAAAACCCGGCCCAAAATTTTTCTCGCCCCTGCGGAAAAAAGGGCCCCCCTTTTAAATCCCTTTTATCAAAAAAAACCAAAAAAAGGGGTTTGGGCCACCCACTAAGAAAACTTTAAAAAAATTTTTTGGTTTCAAAAACTGGCCTTTATAACCTTCCTCCTCCGGGGAAAAAAACCCCGGAAACCAAACCCCACGCACTTTTAAAAATGTACCCCTTTTTTAAAACCGCTCAAACCCCCCCTTTGGGCCCTCATTCCCTCGCCCCCTTTGGAGGGAAACCGTTTGGGCCCCGGGTGAGCTTTTAAAAGGGGAAAATTCTGCCCTGCCGCCCCGGAAAAGCCCAGGGCCCCGGCGGAAAATAAATGCCGTTTTTAAAAAATTTTAGTCGAGGATCTCACGGCCCCCCCGTTGGAATCTTTTTTTGATGATCCAGGGTTTAAACGTTTCGAACCCCCGCATTCCTGCGGGCATTTAAAAACAGTATCCCCAAAAGGGGAAAGACCCCCCCCCTAAACCCTAGCATTGTCCTAATTTTTCTCAAAACACTGGAAAGCTAAGCCTTTTTTTCCCCAAAAATGATCGCCTTGCTCCCTTTGTTTCCCCTTTTCCCGAAAACCCCCATTCCTCAGATCAGGTCGGTTCGCCCCCAAGAGGCGGGGGAAAAACCTTAAAAAATTTTCTCTACTTAAGGGATATCCCCTGTATCCCCAAAATTCCCCTTTTGGGAAAACAACTCTAACGCCGAAAAGGCATTCGGAAACCAGTGGTTTTGGGCGTTTTTTGTGGGGGTACGGAGCGTCGGGGTTTTTTTGGGAAACCGGCGAAAATTAAAACCCATAACCCGCTCTTTTTTCAGGCCCCATGGACAAACCGAAATTAATGGGACTCCCCCCCTTTCATGATTGGCAAAAGGTAAACCAAACAGGATGTCCCCTGTCCCCTTTTTCCCTATAACTTGGCAAAAAGAGCACCTTCGGGAGGGCCCTAAGACGAAAAGCTCCAACCAGGCATTCCCCAAATTTCGAGTCAACAGGTTTAAAGGGGGGCATTCGCCATGACTTGGGTGCGAAACCCCCTGACCCATGGAGTCAATCCGGCAGTACTCAGAGTTTTTTTCAACAATTCGGCGACATTTGCCAAAAACCCAAAATTTAACATGACCAAAATACAGCCCCAAATCCCGGGAAAAATTTCAGAGGGGCCACTGAGGCAACTGCGGCCTCCTTCCCCTTCCCCCTGGTCTAAAACCCCCTTTCTTTTTTTGTACCTGGGAGTACAATCCCCGCCCCGCCCTTTGGATAAGATCTTTTAACCTTTAAAATTTGGGACCCAAATTTTCTCTAAAATCTAAATGGCCCCCTTGAAGTTTGGGGTAGGAGGACTTCAGTTGGATAGGCCTTTTCAAAATCGTTAAAATGAACTCCCCCCGCCCCTGTAATTGGTTTTTAAAAATAAACCCTAATTGTGCCCCCCAAGGGCCCCTTTTTTCAGCCTTTCCGAACATTGGGAAAAATGACTTTTTTATGGGCCCAGAAACGTCCCCAGGTTGGCATACTCTAAAAATCACGAGGCCCCCAAACCGAGGGAGGTCTAGCTTTTGGGCCCGCCCTTTCATTTAAACTAACTTGCAGCAACCATGACTCGGGGCTTTGGGCCTTTTCATAATTTTTAACCCCAAAAAATTTTGGGTCCAACGGGAAACTTTGCTATAAAGGGGCCCCGGGACAGCACTTTCCCCGGTTATTCCCCCCACCTTTTTGCCAAGAAATTTTTTACACATATCCCACATGACCCAAATTTTCCCTTTTGAAATTTGGGGACGGTTTTTCCCTTCCCCAAAATTTAATTTTATTTAGATCAGGGGCCCCCCGGAAACCCCCTTTGTGGGGAACCCAGCTTTCCCCAACCTAAGCCTCGGCCTTACTTAAGCTAATGGGGTTTTGCTTTTCCCTCCTCTTTTATTTTTATAAAGGAAGGTTCTTAACGAAAATTTCCTTAAAACCAAAAAAAAACTCACCCCAGGGTCCCAAAATCAACAAGTTTTTTTCTAGTTAAAAACAACACTGAGGACCTCTATGCCATGTGGGGGGGACTGACCTTTTAAAAACCCTCCTTTCCGTTTTTTTGAATTTCGCCGCGGGGCTCTGGGGAAAAACGCCTTTCAAGACTAAAGCTTTTGCCCCGTGAATGGGGGAAGGGTTTTTCCCCTTTTAAAGGGGAGCTGGGAGCGGGAAAATTGGGGGGGCCCCTTTGAGCAGAAGGGTTGGGGCAAAAGGGATTCTACCCCCTCGCCCAAGCATCAGTTTTTTGTGAAAGCTCAGGAACGAACTATAAAATAGTGACCCCCTGGTATAAGGGGTTTCCGGCCTTTTTTTTTTTTTTTTTTTTTTTTTTTTTTTTTTTTTTTGTTTTTTTTTTTTTTTTTTTTTTTTTTTTTTTTTTAATTTTTTTTTTTTTTTTTTCCACTTTTAACCCCCCCGGGGGGTCCAATACTGCTGGCGCTGTAAAAAAGGGAAAATTGGGACCATTCCCATGTCTGGTGGGGCTGTCGGGGATTCAGCCCTTCTGGCTGCAAAACTAGAAAAAAAATTCCAAAAAAATTTAAAAAAAAAGGATAATCTCTCCAAATGAAACCGGCTGGGAAATTTTAGACGTGGGTTTTTTTAAAAAATGTAAAAAACAACAACAAATCAGCATGCTCAAAACCCGTCAAAATTTAAAAAAAAAATATTTTTTAAAAAGCAAATTTTTTCAAAATTTTTGGATAATTTAAAATTTTTAAGCTTCCCTTTTTGGGAAGGGACCCATCAAGGGCGCACGAACAACCGACAATTGAGTGGGCCCGACACGGTCCCAACCCCCGCCCCCCTTTTGGGGGGGGCCCCACTTTCCCTTTAATAGTTCGGCCCCCCCCAAACCCAAAACTGAGCACTACCCGAATATTTTGGGAAAAAAACAAAACGCAGACAAAAAAAATACAAAACAAAATTTGGGAAACGCAAGGAAAGCCAAGTCGGTAACTATCCGGGGAAAGCGGTAAAAAAAGTCAGAAAGGGGAGAAAAAATAAACGTGTCCAAGCAAAATTAAGGTAACCAGGGGGGCACAGAATTTTAAATAGGAAAGCAACAACAGAAAAGGACCTTTAACCACAAAAAGAGGGGACAGAAGACCCTTTAAATTTCCTTCCAGGGGGAACCAAAGGACAAAGGAATAAAGGGGGAAAAACCCAAAAACCAATAGGAAGGGAAAAAGGGGTGGCAAACACCAGGATCAAGGAGCCCCGGGTTTAAACCCTGGAGTCGGAAAGATTTTTCCTGGGCCCCTTTGGCTTTGGTCCCGGAAACAATCAAAAGCAAAGGGAAAAAAACCCCTTTTTACAAATAGAGAACACAATGTAAACCCCGTCAAAAACCAAAGCTTACGCCAAAAAGCCGGGCTGGGGACCCAAAATCAAAGCTGGGGTTTTTTCTGGCATAAACATGGACACTTTTCCAAATATTATTTAAAAAACAAAACTGCCCAAAGGGCCCCCTTCCCCCCCGACAAGGTAACCCATTTCCGAAAGGGCACTTGCACCCATAAACATTCACCCTTTCTTATTCCCCCAGTGGCCCCCAATTTTCAGGGGAAAAAAAGGGCCCACTAAGTTTAAAAAAATTTAAAAACCGGGTCCCGTGGGATGGGGGGCGTGCACAACAAAAATAAGGGGAAAAAATGCCCAAAAAAAAAAAATTTCACAAAAACCCCAAAACAAATTTTTAAAGAAAATTTTGAGGGGGCCACTGGCATGGGGCCAAAAAAAAGCAAAAAAAACCCGCATATAAGATATACAAATTTAACGTTTAAAAAGAAAAAAATTTTTAAAAAGGGCACCCCAAACGGGGAGATTTTTTATTTTAGGTCCCCATCAAAAATTTAGGCACTTTGGGGGGGTTTTTTGGGGTTGGGGCCTCCCAGTTTTGAACAAAAATGTGCGAAAAGAAAAATTAAATTTTCACATTTCCCAAAAAAAGGCAGAAATACAAAAAAATCAATAACCCTTTTGAACCCGTCCCCCTTTGGTTTGAGAGTTTCCAAAAGTTTTGGGGGTGGCTTATCTTTTAGAAAAAGGGTGCACAACTATCTGGTTCCCCAAGGGGGACATTTTTATGTTGTAACCCCCCCAGGGTTGGGAAAAAAACTTTGAAGGGGGAAAACCCCCCCCAATTTTTGGGGAAACCTTTTTTGGCCCACTAAGGTTTAAGCCCCAAAAAAGGGTAAAAAAGGGGGTCTTGGGGTTTTTAAGAATCAGAGTTGGGGCTACAAATCAGCCCCCCCACCCCAAAAAGATACAACCCTTTTTTTTCCCTTTCAGTTTTTTTGGGGGTTTTAACAGAAGTGACAGTTTCCCCAATTATAATAGGAGAGAACAACACACAATATTGGCCCTTTTTAAATGGGGGTCCTTTAACCATCCCAAAAGTTTTAAAGGAAAATTTGAGGACCCGCCCCTTTAAAGGTTTTTAAAAATAAATATTCCTTTTTGGGGTAAAATCCAGAAAAAATACAAAAAAGAAATTTTTTCGGAAAAGCCAAATTGGCCCCTCAAACCTGTGGGCCCCCCCATAAAATGCCCACCATAATAAATGATTGACAAAAACATGCCCCCCAAAAAAGTGCCCCCACATAGGTACCCCCTCATAACAGTGCAAACCATAAAAGTGCCAGCCATCAGAACTTTGGGGAAAATAAAACCCCTTACCCCATGCAAAAAAGGGATAAATTTCCCCCTTTGGAAAAAATCACCCCCTCCCTACCTCCCAAAGCATTTTACCATTCGCCCCTTTGGGTTTAAGTGGTCTCCTAACTTCATCAAACCCCCATTTTGACCCGCCAGCTATACCAAATTTTCCCGGCATTGCTTTTCCAACCGTGCCCAGCATGACAGTGCTTGCCATACAGAGCCATCAGCTGAATGCAGCTGTCAAAAGATGAATATTATCATTCTCTGAAGTATGAGGACAGAGAGAAAGCATGTTTGTGTCCTGATGGCTCGGGTAAACGTGTTGTCCACCCTTAGACAAACAAGGATTGGGCATTAAAGTTCAGCATGTCTGATTCTTTTTTTATCCTCCCATCACCTGTCTGGAGAGCTGAAGAGTCCACCGTGCCAGAATTAGTGGGTTTGGCTGACTTTTCCCTAATGATTTCTGGGTATGGGAGCCTTTATTTATATGCTGGTGTGAGTTAGATATAAGCAGTGACAAAACGAATGAAAACAAGATGGCTCTATACATGGCATGAGCAAAGGAAAAACATTTTATGGTTTTTATAAGCAGTGATAAGACATACCCTAAAACACAGGTGTCAAACTGTGCCAGTCTGTGCTTGTTTTAGGGCAGGAGTGTCAAACTGCGGCCCTCCAGCTGTTGGGAAACTACAACTCCCATCATGCATTTGTATAATCTATAACAGTGGGCATGATGGGAGTTGTAGTTTCCCAACAGCTGGAGGGCCGCAGTTTGACACTCCTGCCCTAAAACAAGCACAGACTGGCCCACAGGGGAACAGAGGAAACCCCCAGTGGGCCCCTGAACATGGTAAATTTGGAGTTGTTTTTTTACTGTATATACATTCTCAGAAGAGGCAGAAAAGCAGAGAAAGAGAAGCAAAAAGCAAGAGGCAGAGTATAGGAAGCAGGTACACTCATTTACAGCAGCTGTAGGGTGGGCCCTTAAAATGAACTCCACCGGTGGACCCAGAAACAACTCAACTGGTGGCCCCTAGAGTCAACTCCAGCTGTGGACCCCAGGCACCCCATTCCGACACTGCCCTAAAACATACAGAGAATAGTAACTGAACTAGTTGTGTGATGTTGGAAGTTTACAATAAAGCATAACTGTTTAGATGAATCCATGGGAACTTCTTTTCTTTGACCTGTGAATGGGTAGACATCTATGCCTGATTATACACATGAGAAAAACCAGAAATTTCGCTGTCACTTATAGTCGCGCTTTCTTTGTAACAACGGAGATCAAAGCTTCATGTTGTTCTACAAGAAGATCAAATGGTGGCTCGGTGGTTCGCTTTATTGCCTTGCAGCGCTGGGGTCCTGGGTTCAAATCCCACAAAAGACAACATCTATATGAAGTATACAAATAGCTCCAATATTCCCTGCCTTACCAACTCGAGAAAACCCCCAGAATCATGATAAACAATGAAAAAATTACTAGAAATGTTACTATAAAGAGGCTTCTTTAGTCCACTGGCATAACGTGTCGGGTTGGGACTACAGCGGCATCCACCCCCCTTTTAATATGGGTAAATAATATATTAACTTTGTGTTCCATAATTATTTGGATTTGGACTTTTTGCTAGTATGTTGACTCAATAAAGGTTTTTGGGGGTACTTTGTATGATGGATACCTCTTTTGAGGACTTTTACATTTCCTAATTGACACTTTCTGTATTTGAGTCTTATATTTTATTATTAGGGTTTAGATATATTTATCATCTCAGTATCATATATATTTACGAAATATTGGCACTTTAAATGATGTAATTGGATATGTCTTTGACATCTCTTTACCGCTGTTTGTCATTGCTTTTTGTCTTTTTTGATTTTTGTAATTATTTTGGGATTTAATAAAATGTTGTAATTTTTTTTATTGAGATTTGACTCCATTTTTTCATGGTTTATCATCTATATGAAGTTTATATGTTGTCTCTGAGTTTCCTCCCACACTCCAAAAATATACTGAAATTATTTGGCATCAATGAAAATTGACCCTAGTATATGTGTTCTTACACCTCAAAAGGGGTATTTAGATTCCAAGTCTCATTAGGGGTAATGCATACCTTCTGACTTTTTGGATGCTCATAGAGGGACACTTATGATTTGTGGTGTGAATTCTATATATTTTTGTATGTATCCCAATGTGCTTCAGTAGTTTATTTATCCAATTAGCACAAAATAAATTTAATATAGACACTGTTATAGTCCATAAGGCTGCAAATGATGAAATAATAAAACATTATAGCCTAATATTCAGTTAGGGTTTGTTTGGGGGACAGTACAGTAAGTTTATTAATGCAAGTTTAATTATCTTGTCAAAAAGAAGCACATTTAAAGAGTAAAGAGCAAGTGAACGTGCTCCATACCTCCTTATCGGCATGATGATGAAAGTTTCCGCCACGTCAGTAAAGGACCATAACATTCATAACTGTCTCCGGTAATGTGGTGTTATTATTGGTAAAGTTAACCTCTAGAAATAATAAAAAGCAGAAAGATGAGACAGAGTGAAGAATGTACGGCATTTTCTCCGCAGACACTGAAAGACATCTATTGAAAAAATGTCTACATATGTCTGGTACACTCTTAGGGCCAGAGAAACAGTCCGGTACCCACTTTATTTGTGCTTTGTGCAGTCAGTAAATTCATTGTATCTTCTGGTCTTCACAATGCTTCTTATCTACGGCACGGTGCCGAGTCTCCGATTGGGGTACCCTGCTGCCTGCAGAGATGCTGGGGCTCATAAGGAGCTGGATGGGTAAAGTGTTGAGGCTCTGGATGCTCGTTTCTCCCTGTGAGCTCCTTTTATCTTTTCAGTTGCCCTGCTTTGCCTTATCAGTCATCATGCTGTCTAAGTTGTTTCTCCTGCCACGTGGTCTCTTCTCTACTCTATGCAGGTAGGAGAGGCTGAGTGAAAGCAGTGTAATGACAGCTCCTGGCTTCTTCCTCTTCTCCTCCGTACACTGCCTGGTTGTTAATTGCGGGCCAAATATAATTACACTGTGCGCCAGATTTGGCCCACGAGCCAGAGTTTGACACCCCTGTACTAAACTATCATTCAGCTGGGATTAGAGTTGAGGTTAGGATTTTTTACTAGCTTTCAAGGATTCATTTAACATTCCATGATGGTACCCAGGGCCGATGTACAGGGGGTACAACCCGTATTCCTGTACGGGGCCCGGAGAAATAAGGGGCCCGCTTGAAGCAGGCCCGCTTATTTCAAACAATGAACAGTAGAGCACGGCGCAGCCGAGTGCCGCGCTCTACATAGGGCCCGGTGGCGGCTGGCGAGTGGCGGCGGTGCTGGAAGGAGGCCCGTGCTCCCTGCACCACTGCGCTCCGCCTCCACATTTAGAAAAATTATTGCGCACGGCCCGGCAGTCCAGTAGGGGCGGAGCGGGGCGGTGCTGGGAGGGTGCCCGCACTCCCGTCTCAGCTGCGCTCCAGTGAGAAATCTTCCACTTACATGATCCCTGTGCGAGCTGTAGCCGGAGTCGGGCCCGCCTCCTCTGTCGGTGGGCGGGCGGCGAATATTTTGAATACGTGACGACTCTAGGGACGGAGCGTCAGGAATTTAAGTTGTTACGCATCCCGCTGCTTGGCACACAGCAGCAGCAGCGGAGACAGAGGAGGAGGGCCCGACTCCGGCTACAGCGCGCGCAGGGATCATGTAAGTGGAAGATTTCTCACTGGAGCGCAACTGTGCCAGCCGGGACCTTCTCTCAGCGGCTGTATGGGGGCCTAACCAGCCGCCCGCACGGCCACCTACCTACCTAGCCAGCCGCCCGCCCGGCCCCCTACCAAACTAGCCAGCCGCACCGCCCGGGCCACCTACCTACCTAGCCAGCCGCCCGCCCGGCCACCAACTACCTAGCCAGCCGCCCGCCCGGCCACCTACCTAGCCGCCCACCCGTCTGGGGGCAGGGTGATGTGATTTTTGGGGGCGGGGCAGTGGGCATGCTTGGACGGGGAGGTTGGGTTGCTGGAGCCGGGGTTTGAGAGGAGGGTGGGCCCAGATGCTTTATCTGTATGGGGCTCTGAAATCTCTGTTGGCTGACCTGATGGTACCTACTCGCACCTGATGCAGCCTGCTTTCTGGTCCTATGCACCTTGTTGCTACCAATGTGGCCTCACTTTCAATGAACATCTCATCGCTCCAGGCGGGTTGTCACTTCTGTTCTTCGTCACTAACAATAGTGACGTCAACTGCCATAAATATTTGCGCACCTGATCATCATAGCATTTTAAGCATGGCGGGCAAACTGAAGTAAAATAGAAGTTCATTTGGAATTAAAACCTCTTTTTGTAAACATGAAAGCCTTCACTTTTCAGCGCTCACAATTTTGGAGGGTACCGACATTGTTAATCTTGAGCTGAAGCAGCATTTGCATGGTCCGGACCTGCTGCTGGGTGAAAAGGTCTGGATCCCAATCAGCATACCAGTTCATCCCAAAGGTGCTCAGTAAGTTTAGGGTATGTTCACACGGCGTGTTCAATAAGTTTTTGGATACGTTTTCAATCCGAAAAACATATTCAAAAGTACTGCGTAAAACGCATCCAGCATGCATCCAACACGCAGGTGTGTGTTTGGATATGTTTTGGCTGCAGCAGAAACGCACCCTATAGTTTTAAATAGGGCATCTGCTACGTCAAACGGATCAAGAATTGACAATTCTTTGTACGGATCCGAAAGACGCATCAAAGAGATGCATATAAAACACGCATCAGCGATCACTTGTCTGTGCAAACCATTCTATCACATGTTAAACACTTGTGCATGTATGCCATTTTCCAGAAGAGCATCCTTAATAATACAAAATATGTAAATGCGTCTTGGTCCGGGGGTGGGTGATTTTCTTGTTTGTACATAATACTTAATCTTTATATAAGCGCAAAGCTTTATACCTTTCTAATGTACTTTGGTTTTGCTTTCTTATGATTTCCAAGATATTTGCTTGGAGCTGGAGCTGGAATATTCTTTTTAGCATTTGTAGGCTACAAACCCTGTATAGTGCTGTATATACATCAATAGAAAAGGCAGGAACATATCAAGTCAACGGGTGGTTGGCATACTAGTTAAAGGAAACTTGTCGGCATGAAAATTCTGTCCAATCTGTTGGAATCATGTTATAGCGCAGAAGGAGTTGACCAGATTGATATACAGTTTGTGGGAACAGATTCACTCTAACTGATAAATTATTAGTTTATACATCAGCTTATTCTGGCCTCAGGAGTCCAGTGGGTGTCTCTGCTCAGTGCTTGCCAGCCTTTCTTATATAGGTGTGCATACAGAGATAGCTGTAAATTACTCAGTAGGACTGCCCACTGGACTCCTCAGCCCAGAACGAACCGAGGCATAAATGAATAATTTACCAGTTTAATGAATATTATATGTATATATATATATATATATATATATTATATTATATATGTATATATATCCTTCAGCTCTATAAAATGATGCCAGCAGATTGCACTGCATTCTCATGATGACATTTTTTTTCCTTTAAAGGGAATCTGTCAAATAATTTTTGCCCCCCCTTGCTGAGGACAGCACAAGCTCGTGACAGACATTAGCTTAATCATGAGCAGGTGTTATCCCCGCCCACCCAATGCTAGCCCTGCCCACCAGACAGTTATTTATAGGTTTCTACCTATTCAAATTAATAGGTTAACCAGGTGAGGTGGGCGGGTCATGAAAAGCTTGACTCTTTTCTGGCTAAAAACAGCTAGATTTGAGCATTACTCTAAAACTACAGAATCTTACAGAATAAGGCACACAGCGCTGGAAACAGCATGGTTGTGTGACCCTACAATTAAAGGGGTTGTCTCACTACATTGATTCCTAGAGGGGATATCTAGGAATAGGTAGGAGACTGTTAATGGACATATATTGAAAAGGGACTTGTTTTTGCAAAATCTTTAACATAAAAAGCAATCCTTGTAGTGAGACAACCCCTTTAATCTCCCTATGGATTCCTATTGGAGATTCAAACTCGGCCTCTTAGGAATGCCTAGAGAGCCTGACTTCATGTCAGCCTTATAAGTACAGTGTCTTTCCGTCAATTAGAGTGCAGGTCATGTGATCTAACAGAACACTGTTGCATCAGTCAGAAATCCTGTTTTCAGCTGCAGGTAAGCAAAGTTACTGGAACTGCAGTGTATCTAAAAGCAATTTCTAATGAACTAAGGGAGAAAAAAACTGGAGTGGCCCTCTAACAGTAATAGTAATTACCAGGGCAGATCTAACAGTTCAGAAATTTCCTACAACATTGCCAGATTTATAGTCACTTCAGTACAAGCCACACTGCTACCAATGTTTGTCTGTGGAGATTACATAACTGTGTGCTTGATTTTATGCACCTGTTTGCAAAGGATGTGGCTGAAACTCAAGAAATCAGTACTTAGGAGGGGTATCTTCATGCATCTGGCCATACAATGTATCATGCATATACATGAGTGTACATTTATTTTCCCCTTCACTTAGTTGTAAGCAGCTGTAGAGCTGCAGAAAGTCTCTAGGCAGATGTTCCCACACTCCTGTCAACGTCACTGGGTTTCAGTATATGGCTTGAACAGATGTGCAGTCTGGAAATGCTGGATCCCAGGGGAAGCTCTATGTTTCTTATCATGTGCATCTATATAGTGGGATGCGCATCATTCTGCATTCAGATTAATGAAAACAAGCACCAGTTTTACTACTGAGAGGAGTGTTCGTTTCATTAGGTGAAGAACGTATCAGCAGAAATAGCGTCATGAAGCCGGCAACCTGAGACAACTGATGTCAGCTCTGTCACTTCAGGTTCACAACACTAGATTGCAAGCTCTGGGAACAGGGAATATGTTATATTTGTTTCATTGAATGTCACTCATTTTTCCACAAATCTAGCCAAACAGTCTCAGGCCAGTTTTAGATGAGTGCAAGACAAGAACATTTTTGTCCCCAGAATTTGGCCTGACCATATATCCAGTGATCTAAACCCACTGTATCATAGTGAGCAATGACTCTGTTAGTTCAGGTCATTAGAGCTGTAGATGACATATCATAACTAGAGATGGGCGAATTTCCCGAAATTCGGTTCGTTCACTTCGCCGGATTTCTCGGCAAAAAATAACTTCGTTCCGAATTACTTCGGGGACGAACCCATTTAAAAAACGCTATTTCGGGGCTGCACAGAGCCTGCGGGTGCTGTAGAATTTGTGCCATGCTTAAATATGAAAGGGGAGTTTGGTTTGGGGCTTCAACAATGTTTTGTTTTATATACACGACATGACTGCCGCGCTCTTAAAATCGCTTCACTATAAAATTCCCTGGGCACTTAAGAGGGAAAAAACTGACAAAAACTGAAGGGGGAATGTACCCTGATAAAGTATGCCAGAGAAAAACTGGAAAAAAAAAAGCTGAGGGGTCGGGGGGCAACATCAGTGATAGAGTGTGGGGTGCGGCGGGAGCCAAGCAGGCTGAGGTCAGACATGGGACAATGTATTCTGGAGGGGGCAAAAAAAAAGGGGTAGGCCACAGAGGGCACAATGCACAGTGTGTAGGTTCCCGCAGCCACAGCGCGCATGAGGTCAGGCGTGGCACAATGAATTCTGGAGTGGAAAAACAGGAGTAGGCCCACAGAGGGGCCCACAATGACACAGTGTGTAGGTTACGGCAGCACCCCACAGCGGCAGCATGGGGTCAGACAGGGGCCAAAAAGACATTTGGAGGTGGCAAAAACGGAGGGGCCCAAAGAGTGGCACAATGACACAGTGTCTGGGTCACGGCAGCCCCCAATAGCAGCAGCATAGGTCAGAAAGGGGCAAAATTTAACGTGTGTAGGCCCAGGGGCATCAGCCACAGCGGCAGAAAGAGGTCAGACAGGGGCCCACAATGACAGAGTGTGGGAGCCCAGGGCCCAGCGCCACAGCAGAAACCTGAGGTAAAACAGTGGCACAATGACATTGTGTGGGTCAGGGGCAGCAGCCACACCGTACATGGGGTTTCCGGGCCCGGGGGACAATAAACGGGTGGTAGGTCAGGGGCAGCAGCCACGGGCGCAGCTGAGGTCGACATGGCCCAATAAAATTCGGGAGGTGGAAAAAAACAGGAGTGGGCCACAGGGGTGGGACAAACACGGTGTGGGGGTCACGGCAGCACCCCACAGAAAGCAAAATGGGGTCAACAGGGGCCCACAATGACACGGTGTAGGTCAGGGAAATTTTCAGCCACAGTAGCACCCATGGGCCCAGACAGTGGCACAAGACTTTGGGGGAAAGGGGGAAAAAAACAGGAATGGGCCCACGATTGGCACAAGGACAGGTGTGTGGGTCACTGCAGCAGCCCAGCACGCATGAGGTCGACAGGGGGGCCAATGACACAGTGTGTAGGTCACGGCAGCAGCCAAAGAAACGGGCATGGGGGTCAACAGTGGCAAAATTGACATTCTGGAGGGGGCAAAAACAGGAGTGGGCCACAGAGGGGGACAATACACAGTTGGGGGGTCAGGGCCCCAGCCACAGCACAGCATGAGGTCAGACAGTGCAAAATGACATTCTGGAGGTGGAAAAAAACAGGAGTGGGCCACAGAGGGGGAAAATGACACAGTGTGGAGGTCAGGGCCCAGCAGCCCCCAGCACCCACCCATGAGGTCAGACAGGGGCACAATAAACTTTCCCTGGAGGTGGAAAAAACAGGAGTGGGCCCACAGAGTGGGCCCGGGGGACCAGTGGGGAGTTCATGGCAGCAGCCACTCCAGGGCATGAGGTCAGACAGTGGCACAAGACACAGTGGTAGGTAAAGGAATCACCCCACAGTAGCGCATGAGGTCAGACAGTAAACCCAATGACTTCTGGAAGGGGGGAAAAAACAGGAATAGGCCACAGAGGGGGCCCCAGGACAATGTGTATCACTGGGCAGCCACAGCAGAAAGCATGAGGTCGACAGTGGCGAAATTGACACATTTGTGGGGGGTCAGGCAGCAGCCACAGCCAGCATGAGGTCAGACAGGGGCCCAAATGACATTCGGGAAAGGGGGGAAAAAAACAGGGGGAGGCCACAGAGGGGGACAATGACACAGTGTGGGGGTCAGGGCAGAAGCCACGGGCAGCCCCATGGGGTCAGAAAAGTGGCCCCAAGAAACAGTGTGTAGGTCACGGAATCAGCCACAGTAGCGCATGAGGTCGACAGGGCCCAATGACTTTCCCTGGAATGGGAAAAAAACGGGAAATGGGCCCAAACAGAGTGGACAATGACAAGGTGTAGGTCACTGCAGCACCACAGCAGCACCTGAGGTCGGGGCAGGGGGCGCAATGACACAGTGTGTGGGGTCACGGCAGCACCCACAGCAGCAGAATGAGGTCAAAACAGTGCACAATGACTTTCGGAGGTGGCAAAAACGGGTTTAGGCCACAGAGTGGGAAAATGACCATGGGGAGGTCAGGGGCAGCAGCCACAGAACAGTTGGGGTCAGACAGTGGAAAATTTACATTCTGGAGGGGGGCAAAAACAGGAGTAGGGCCCCACAGAGGTGGGAAAATGAAACGGGTGTGGGGGTTCCACGGCGCAGCCACAGCAGCGAATAAAGGTCAGAAAGTCCCCACAATCAAATTCTGGGGGTTGGAAAAAACGGGAGTAGGCCACAGAGGGGCACAATGACAGAGAGGGGAGGTGACGGGGGCAGGAGCAACAGCTGGGTCAGAGAGTGGCCCCAATGAAAAGGGGGAGGTCACGGCAGAAACCACAGCTCAGCATGGGGTCAAAGTGGCACAATGACAGAGTGGGAGGTGGGTGGGCAATCCCATCCGGGTTTAAAAGAGGTTTGGGTGGCAAAAGGAGAAAACGTCGGGCAGATGTTTGGCATCGGGGGGTTTGGGGGGCATCAGAATAGGGGCGGAGCAGGTAGTTTTGAACCCCAGACTCTTTTCTCACATTTTTGGGGGGCCGTCATGGTGATGTATTAAACTAAAAAAAATTTATCAGTGGACACTTAAAGACTAAGTAAAACCTCAAGGTATATGGGAAAATTTTGGGAAAATGCATTACTGCAAAGGAAAATATGAAAACCCGGGGACTTTTTTATTTTACAGTATTTGATCAAAGATTGTTTTAAAAGGCCACCCCCCAAAAAAGGGCCAAGGGGACCCCGAGCAGGGGGAGCCCCTACACTGAACATTTTCCTCACTGGGCATCAACCAGACTGAAACTTCGGGAAATTGGTAGGAACTAGCAATTGGATTATCCTGCAGGGTTTTAAAAAGGGGCAGTGAGTGCAGCAAGCCAAGGGAATTGCCATTTCTCAAATAAAACTACAAAACGTAATAACTGGGGCACATCTAAAATAAATTTTGAAAAACGCAAGCAAAATTTTTGCAAAACTGAAAAGGCAATAGCAACATCTAACACAAATACAGTGGCACACTAAAGACTAAGTAAAACCCATAAAAAGGAATTTTGGAAATGCATTACGCAAAGGGAAAAATTATAAAAAACCTGGGACTCTGGGTTTACGGGTTTTTGATCAAAAAATTTTTATTAAGCTCACCCCCCAAAACCGTCAAAGGGGATCCCAGGGGAGGTGAGTCCCAAACAAAAACTTTTTACCTAAACTAGGCACCCAACCCAGACTGAAAACTTCAGGGAATGGTGGGAACGCAATTGGATTACCCTGCACGGGTTTTTTAAAAAGGAAAGTGAGTGAAAGGAAGCCGGAAAATTGGGCCATTTCTCAAATAGACTACAAAACGTAATAAGGCTGGCACATCTAAAATATATTTTGGGAAAAAACGAAAAGCATAGGTGCACACTAAAAAAGGAATACATACATCTAACAAAAAATATCAGGGGCCCACACTAAAAGACTAAGTAAAACCTCAAGGTATATAGGAAAAAGGGGGAAAATTGCATTACTGAAAAAAAAATTTTTGGAAAAACCTGGGACTTTTATTTTTACAGTTTTTTGATCAAAAAATTGTTTTAACTCACCCCCAAAAACTTTAAAGGGGGGTCCAGAGCATTGGGCCCTTTACACTAACATGTTACCTCAAAAGGAAATAAATTTCCAGACTGCAACTTCGGGGGAATGGTGGGAAAACTAGCAATTGGTTTAAACCTGCAGGTTTTAAAAGGGCCCAGCTGAGGGGCAGCAACCCAATGAGATTTCCCAATTTCTCAAATAGACTACAAAACTTTAATAAGGTGTGCCATCTAAAATTTACTTTGAAAAACGCAAGCATGGGTGCACACTAAAAAAGGAAATTTAGCTACATCTAACAAAAATATCGTGGCACACTAAAGAAAAGTAAAACCTCAAGGTAAAAAGGAAAAAAATTTTGGAAAAAGGCATTACTGCTAAAAAAATATAAAAAACCCGGGACTCTTGTTTAAAAGTATTTGTCAAAGATTGTTTTTGGGGGGGGGTTTTTTCCACCCCCCCAAAAACCCAAGGGGACCCCAAAGAGCAGGTGAGCCCTAAAATGAACATTTTACCTCACGGGCCCAACAATCCAGACTGAAACTTCGGGGGAATGGGGGAACTAGCAATTGGATTACCCTGCACGGGTTTTTAAAAGAGGCAGCTGATTTGCGGGCAAGCCAATGGATTGCCATTTCTCAAAAAAAGACTACAAAACGTAATAAGGCTGTGCACATCAAAATATATTTTGGGAAAAAACGCAAAAAGGGTGCACACTAAAAAGGAAAATAGCATACATCTAAACAAATATCAGTGGCACACTAAAAGACTAAGTAAAACCTCAAGGTTTATGGGAAAATTTTGGGAAAATGCTTTTACGGCAAAGGGAAAATATAAAAAAACCTGGATTTTTGTTTACAGTTTTTGACCAAAGATTGTTTTAAAAGCTCACCCCCCAAAACGAAAAGGGGGGATCCCGAGAAAGGTGAGTCCCTACACTGAACATGTTACCTCACTAGGCACAATCCAGCTGAAAATTCAGGGAAGGGTAGAACTAGCAATTGGATTACCCTGCACGGTTTTTAAAAGAGGCGTTTGAGGGGCAGCAAGCCAATGAGATTGCCATTTCTCAAATAGACTAAAAAAAATAAAAAGGCTGTGCACTTTAAAATTTACTTTAAAAACCAAGCATGGGGGCACACTAAAAAGGCAATAGCATACATCTAAAACAAATATCAGGGAAACATAAAGACAAAGAAAACCCTAAAGGGTATATAGGAATTTTGGGAAAAGGGCTTTAAACTGAAAGGGGAAAAAATATAAAAAACCTGGGACTTTTATTTTACAGTATTTGATAAAAAGATTGTTTTAAATTTTTGTCTTTAGTGTGCACTGATTTTTGTGTTAGATGTAGCTTTTTCCCTTTTCAGTGTGCCCCTATGCTTGCTTTTTTCCCAAAATTTATATTTTAGATGTGCACAGCCTTATTACGTTTTGTAGTCTATTTGAGAAAAAGGCAATCTCATTTGGGGTTCTGCAAACACTGCCTCTTTAAACCAGTGCGGATAATTTCCCAAATTTTTAGTTCCCACCATTCCCTGAAGTTGCAGCTGGATTGATGCCTAGTTTAGGTTTAAAATGTTCAGTGTAGGGGGGCCCCTGCTCTGGGATCCCCTTTACCCTTTTGGGAGGTGGCTTTAAAACAAAACCTTTTATCAAATCGTAAAATTTAAAAGTTTCCCCGGTTTTTTTATATTTTTTCCCTTAGCAGTAATGCAAATTTTCCCAAAATTCCTATATACCTTTTAGGTTTTACCCTTTGTCTTTTTGTGCCACTGATATTTTTGGGGTTTGATGTATGGGTTAAATTTCCTTTTCCCGTGGTTTCCCTATGCTTGCGTTTTCAAAGTTATTTTAGATGTGCAAGCCTTTTACTTTTTTTGGCGATGTAGTCCCGACGCTAAGGGAAATTTGGGGTGTGGAAAACCTGGCGATCCACGCCTGAAATTAAACTTGAAAAAAGGTCGTCGTTCCAAAATTTTTCCCGGGGGACAAGCGGGTTTCCTTGGGGTTTAAAAATGGGCCCCCCCCGCACTGAACCCCACCTCTGAGGGCCCCACTTCGGCCGGGGGAGGACAGCTTCCTTTCCCCTTTCAAAAATCGGGGAATTTGGGGGCCACACATCCCAAATTTGGCTGCCCCGTAGTCCAGCGGATCTTCTAACTTGGGGGGCGAGTGCCCTTTTCCCAATAGGCCACAACCCGTTGTTCAGGGGCTGCTCCAGGGCCTGTGCTGCCGCCCGCTGGCGACTGCCCCCCTCACTAGGCGGGTGAAGGAAGTGCTCATCATGACTCCAGACTTTGGTTTCTGCGAGGGTGGAAAGTCTCCCCCCCCACCTTCCCCCGGCGCCGCGGGCAGTACGTGAGGCTGAAGAACCCCCGGGGCAACCTTTCAGAGGAGGGACTCCCCGACATAGGCAGCGGCCAACTACTACGGAGGTTTTCCCTATAGTATTGAGTTTGCCCTCCCCTAAATAGCTGGGAAAAAGGCTCCCATTTTGGACTGGTAAGCAGGGTCCAATAGGTGAGACCCAGAAGCACCCCCTCTCCCGGATGCGATTTACGTCACAGCCAGGCAAATCACATCTGCGGGCCACTGCCAAGTGACTCCGGGGGGCTCCCTGCCCCCATCCCATGTATACTCCCCACGGTGCTTGGGGGTCACTCCTCGTTTTCCTCACTCCACTACCTCCTCCAGCGCTCCTGCCCTCCTCGTTTGTCCCACCGGGTTAAAAATCCACTCTTTTCACCAGACAATTTTCTCTCCAATGTCTCCTCCTCCTCCCCCATTTCAGTCCCCCCCGGGACTCATGTGGCTGCGAGATGTAGTCCCACTCCCCATCCCCTCCCAGAATTTTTTTTCAGCATCTTTCCAGACATAAGCATGGAAGACTTATTCACCCCGTAGTCCTGGCGACTGACAAATAAAGTGGCCTCCTCGAATGGCCTCAACAAACCAGGTGTCACGATAGCTGCCCTGGCTGACATCAAATACACAGGGGGTACCCTGTCCGCCTGGCATCAAAAAAAACGTTAAAGGCCTTTCTCTGTTTATACAGTCGGTCCAACATGTGCAGGGGAATTTCCCAAAGGGGGAAAAAAATCGCATTCAGAGTGTGTTGGGGAGGGCGTTTTTGCGCTGCAACCGAGGAGGGGGTTCCTGGGTTTGTACAATGGATAAAGTGTATGCACAGTTTCCTGGCCCATTTTTCAGAATCTTCTGAAGATCGGTGGAAGACTTCAGAACCTTTTCACAACCAGATTGAACACGTGCAGCCTATGCAGGGCCATGGTGACCGATCCCTCCTCGGTTGGCAGACGCGACACCATGTTCCATCCCATTGTCCGTCACCATGGTGCCGATTTTGCAGTTGTGCCGGAGAAAGCCAGCACATCAATTTTCTTGCTGGCATGACGACTGAGCCAGTTCTCCCCTGTGTGACTTTCGATCGCGACAGAGGCAAGCCAGGTGAGTGAAGAACTGCCGTGACACCGCTAGACCCTACACATGAGTGTATGATGGAGCAGTCAACTTGTGAGGAGGTCGAGATATTTGGTGGTGGTGGAGGAGGAGGAGGCGGACATTGCGCAGGTGCAGCAGTTTTGACCAACGTGGAGAGAAAGGCGTGCGACTCCTGTCCAAGTTGTTGGTGTGCCTGGGGCCGGAAGCACATTCACCCATGGGCCATAAAGGACATGTACTGAGCCTTACCGAAGTTACAGCTCCAGACTTCCGCGTGCTTCGTGTCACCTTGGAAAAACAAACCGATAAGCTTACAGTACTCAAGAGCCCAGCTTCTGTTCTACATATTTTGAAGTGCCTGGTACGGCCATTTTTGGACAAAATGAAATTTGCGGCTTATGAACTCTCCATCTCGGCTCACCCACAGGCAAAGGCCGAATTTGGAGCTCTGAACGGTGTGCAGATACCACCATTTGGAAAGGGAGGCCTGCAGGCACCAAGAACTGGACAGGATTATGGTCAGCTTTCTGCACCTTAGGATGGTTGAGAACGCCTACTGTTGGTCTCTTTTTGCAATCGCCTCGCTGAACGAGACTGCTGGCGCCATGGAGTACGAGGATCAGGAGTACATCTGAGACCGGGAAGATGAATGACAAAGAGAAACAGCCCCCCTTCTTTCAGAGGATGGTGGTGCAGCCAAGACCTGGCTGTGTACACTGGCATAGCATAGCCACTGGCGCAGGCTGCATTAGCATAACATGCTGGCTGTATGCTGCAGTCGTGCAGGATGGACCACCACATCTGAGAACCATGTTTCTCCCAGGCCCCGGAATGGTGACGCTGCATTTGTTTTGACGCAGGGCCCGTGGTCCCAATTGTTAGCTCCCTTGGCCACCGCTTCACTTTTACTGCATACAGATTCAACATATTACCCATATTCGGCTCTCCCGGTGTCAATAGCAAAGAACTGCACAATCAAAGCCGTCCGAGTATTGGATCTTTTTTTACACGAGCCAAGCATGCTCCCACGTGAGAGACCTACTAGAGCCGTACCGACTGCCTATGGCTGAGTTCGCCCTGTGCCGGACTACTTTCTTGGACCTGCGGAACGGTTTTGTTAATACCCCAGTGGACCCTCTGTGGCTCCCGAGACATCACACTGCTGCATCGCTGCTGGAACAACACGGCCACACGACCCACTTGCTGGCTGAGCGCCGCTGCCTGACGCGCAGCTGACGCCCTCTTCATCCTGACGATGATGAAGGCCCTTGCCTCACCCGGTGTGGCTCCCAAGTGCGGTCGGCCACATCATCATCTAATTTGTGTTTCCATCGTCACTTAGCTGTCCACAGCACCGGAACTTGGAACACAGCAGGAGTCTGACGCCTCACAACATCCCACCTCCATGCCACTCCACACATCTATACTTTGCCGCCTACTGCAAGAAGCAGGGGGTATATTGTGCCCCATTTCTTTAATGCGCTGCCAAGTAGCTGCTGACTGCCCTCCTCAAATTGTGTCATCCTCGCTATAAATAGCTCTGTGCGCTGAGCGCCAGGACCACATAGTATATCTCTGGCTCCTGGGAAAACCGTATGGGACAGTAGAGCGGGTTGAAGGGACAGGTTGAGGGCGGCTGACTTTATCCGCTCTACCCAAATTTATGGGCCATTGCCAGACAAAGGGTTTGTGTCAGTAACGTTTCCCACCGAACTTCTTGGCTGGGAGGTATTGTCAAGTAATATATGTCAACTCTGGGAGGAAGATATGGATGACCTAGTCAACCAAATCAGGAACCTTTGGGTAGCACTGAACAACACCTTGGCCGCTCGAAGACAGCTTCAGATTTCTGACCTCACCGGCATAGTATCCAAGCAAAGCACACGTCGACAATCCCCTAGCTGTGCTGCGACCTGGCCTACTCCAGAGAAAATTTGATGCCTCTGCCACTCGCACAGGTGAAGAGCCATGCCCACCTCACTGTCCTCCATACTGTTTGTTTCTAAAAATGTACACAGACACTTTTGATGAATGAAATCTGTATAAGAAAATATACACCTTGTTGACCTGTATATTTAGAACATCCCCAACCTCCAAATTGAACCCAGAAATCAAGCCTTGGGTAACCCTAACATATAAATTGCGCTCAACACAAATGGCCAGGAAAAATTGACATTAGTAAGTCAAATTATTGCTACAGAATTTTTCTTGCTGTCGGTGAAAAATAAGAGTTTCTTTCTCACACTGAGAAGTCTAAATGCAGAAAAATACTACAAGTTAACCCTTGGATGTAAATTTGCGCCAAAGAAACATTGAGCCACCACAAACTACAAATCTTTGTAGCGTTAGTTTTACAACTGCCAGTGTTTTTATACGCTACAACAACAAGAAGATAAAATTGTAATTAACCTTTTCTTGTTGAATTAGGCTACAGGAAAAATGGTAATATATTTTGTGGGCGGTATTGAAAATGACGGTTTCTTGTAAGTCACCACAGCCTGAAAAACAACGCTTAATTAACCTCCTTGGATGTAAATTAGCCGTGTTTTTTACGCCACACCATTAAGAGATAAAAGTTGTATTTAAATGGAGTTGTCTCCCCTTCAGAGTTTCAGAGATGCAAGAATGAAAAACTCCAGTCACTTTTCTGGTTCAGACTGACGTCATTTGCCATAAGCACCATGCATTTACAGCAACCAATGCCCTGCTGTGCTTTCAGATGCTAATTAGAATCAAATTAAGCATGCTCAAACTACTAACAGGACTTCATATCTTACTTCCCCAAAACAAAAAGCCCTAATTTAAGCAGTTCTGTTATTATTTTTACATAAATCATTATATATAACATGCGCTGAGGCCAGCACAGGACACTGCCTCCACCCTGTCTGTGATGACTCTCAACTCACTTGTTATACATCATAGGAAGTCAAAGACAGCAGAGGGAAATTGAGAATTACATGGTCAGTGTACTTGAGGGAACTGAATAAGCCAGGGAGGCATAAATACACTTTGTATCTCCTTAGGGACAAACAGGACTTAGGAACAAAGCATAATATTTGGAAAAATGTCTTTATTTTTGTGTTCGCCTACAATTTGAAAGCTAATTACTTTGTAGCGAGACAAACCCTTTTAACCTTTGCTTTGGAATATATGGCATATCAGGAAAAATGTATAATTTTGATGCGGTGAAAATTACGGTATTAACCCCCTGGATGTAAATTGCGCCAAAGAATAGAGCTTTACATCAAAAATTGCAGTAGGTATTTGTATTGTACAAAACGCAGTTTTCTTTAACTTGAATACAACAGAACTGTGACTTAGATCCCTTGTAGATATTCAATGTGCTTGAGCAGATTAGCAATAAAATGTATATGCAGCTGCAGTGGACGCACACTGGATTTCACGATCACAATACCCATGAAAAAAATCAGAAATAGAACTATAAGAGAACAGTATCAGAGACAAGCTGAGACACCCCACAGAAAATCACTTGTAATAAAAATCAGTTTTTTCAGTAAGAGTAACCACTCGGCCAGCACCTCCTAATCACAGTACAGTGATAACAGGAGTGTGAGCTCCCAGCGTCGTGCGCCCGGACTTATATAGTGCGGTGACGTCACAGAATCCCGCCGGTCCTCTGATTGGCTTCATCTCTGCACATGTCATGCATGGCTATGCCCATCCTTCCTCCCAGTTTCTTTGCCCCATGTAACGCCATGTGCTCGCAAGGGTCACAGTACATAATCAATTGAAAGCACACTTCGTTCACCCGAAGTAAGCCCAGAAACTTCTGAGACTTAGTTCAGAACCGAAGTTTTCCTGAAATTCTAAACGAAGTCCACTTCGTTAGAATCAATTCGCCCATCTCTAATCATAACCCCATTGACTGTGAACATTAATATGATAATAGCAATAACAATCAGGCCTAGACTGGCCATCTGGACATCCAGGTACACCAGGTATCTTGGGACCATGCCCAGTATTTTTTCCTAATGGTGTCAGTATGTGCACTATGGTGGATCGGAAAGCCGTTTGCTCCATACCAACTCATTTCTTCATTCTTCATTAGGGAGCTGCAGGAATGCGAGCGCAGACATGTAGTGGCCAGACTTAACTTGAGTACACTCACTTATATGCATCACCTGACCCAGTGTCTTACATACTGAACCAGCTTGTGGTCTATGACAGGACAGCAGGTGGAGAAGCCCTGGAAGAACTTGTCAGAGTGGGGTTAGGCAAGTACCGGTAAAATATTTTTTTTACATCTTGCTCCATTGGAGCCAAAAGTATTGGCACACCTGCAATTCTGTCAGATAATCTCTTTTCAATTCACAAAAATGATTGCAATCACAAATTCTTCTAGAGGTATTGATTATATTATCTTCGATTCACTAATTTGTCTCAATGGATAACCATAAAAAGAAATTGTCATAAAAGCCGAAATTGGATATAATTCCACACCAAACATAAAAAGGGGGTGGACAAAAGTATTGGCTACTTGTTTGAAAAAATCATGTGATGCTTCTCTAATTTGTGTAATTAACAGCACCTGTAATTACCTGTGGAAACCTAAACAGGTGTTGGGCAATAACTAAATCACACTTGCAGCCAGTTGACATGGATTAAAGTTGACTCAACCTCTGTCCTGTGTCCTTGTGTGACCACATTGAGCATGGAGAAAAGAAAGAAGACAAAAGAACTGTCTGAGGACTTGAGAATCCAAATTTTGAGGAAGCATGAGCAATCTCAAGGCTACAAATCCATCTCCAAAGACCTGAATGTTCCTGTGTCTACCGTGCGCAGGGTCATCAAGAAGTGTAAAGCCCATGTCACTGTGGCTAACCTCCCTAGATGTAAAACCCATGGCACTGTGGCTATCCTCCCCAGATGTAAAGCCCATGGCACTGTGGCTAACCTCCCTAGATGTAAAGCCCATGGCACTGTGGCTAACCTCCCTAGATGTAAAGCCCATGGCACTGTGGCTATCCTCCCCAGATGTGACAGTAAGCCCATGGCACTGTGGCTAACCTCCCTACTTTGTGGACGGAAAAGAAAATTGACGAGAGATTTTCAACGCAAGATTGTGCGGATGGTGGATAAAGAACCTCGACTAACATCCAAACAAGTTCAAGCTGCCCGGCAGTCCGAGGTACAACAGTGTCAAACCCGTACTATCCGTCGGCGTCTGAATGAAAAGGGAATTTATGGTAGGATACCCAGGAAGATCCCACTTTTTACTTCGAGACATAAAAAAGCCAGGCTGGAGTTTGCCCAAACTTACCTGAGAAAGCCTAAAACGTTTTGGTAGAATGTTCTCCGGTCAGATGAGACAAAAGTAGAGCTTTTTGGGAAAAGGCATCAACATAGAGTTTACAGGAAAAAAAAGAGGCATTCAAAGAAAAGAACACGGTCCCCACAGTCAAACATGGTGGAGGTTCCCTGATGGGTTTTGGGGTTGCTTTGCTGCCTCTGGCACTGGACTGCTTGACGGTGTGCAAAGCATTATGAAGTCTGAAGACTACCAACAAATTTTTGCAGCATAATGTAGGGCCCAGTGTGAGAAAGCTGGGTCTCCCTCAGAGGTCATGGGTCTTCCAGCAGGACAATGACCCAAAACACACTTCAAAAAGCACTAGAAAATAGTTTGAGAGAAAGCACCGGAGACTTCTAAAGTGGCCAGCAATGAGTCCAGACCTGAATCCCATAGAACACCTGTGGAGAGATCTCAAAATGGCAGTTTCGAGAAGGCCCCCCTTCAAATCTCAGGGACCCGGAGCAGTTTGCCAAAGAAGAATGGTCTAAAATTCAGCAGAGCATTGTAAGAAACTCATTGATGGTTACCGGAAGCGGTTGTTTTGCAGTTTATTTTGGCTAAAGGTTGTGCTACCAAGTATTAGGCTGAGGGTGCCAATACTTTTGTCCGGCCCATTTTTGGAGTTTTATGTGAAATGATCAATGATTTGATTTTTGTTTCATTCTCTTTTGCGTTTTTCATTGCTAGCAAAATAAATGAATATATTAATACCAAAGAATTTGTGATTGCAATCATTTTTAGGAAGAAACTGAGTATTATCTGACAGAATTGCAGGTGTGCCAATACTTTTGGCCACCACTGTATGGATACAAAGAGGGCATAGTTTCTCAGTGGGTGCACTGTTGCTGAAAAAGGGGCACAGAAGGGGACTTAATAATGGATACAGACTTTTAGGGGTCGAAACATTGCATGTATTTTAAGGTGTTTGCTTTGAAGGAATATAGAAGCATTTCTACTTTTTCAACCTGTTGGATGCTGTCTCACATTTTTTATTGTATATGAGAAGGGTGGACACAATTACTGAGAAAGAGGCACTATTACTGAGAAGGTGGCATAGAAGGGGAAATGTGAATACTAAGAGAAGAACAGAGGGGGTGTTATTTCCAAGTGGGGTGTTATTTCCAAGTGGGACTACAGACTAGCCATTATTACTAAGTGGGGATCACATGGGCAAATACCTAAAAAAAGGTGAGCTTAATATTCAGTACAGCTACAGAGACAGAGGGGGTGTTATTACTGAGTGGGGACACAAAGTGGGTCAAAGGATGAACTATTACTGTGTGAAGTCAATAACGGGAACATTTGGGGGGTAGCAGGGCTGCCATAAGTAATTTCAAGACCCATGTAGCTGAAACATCTACCCTCCCACCCATTACCAGTTCCTATCTGGCACCCTATTTTTATAAAATTTGAATAGGGCCTCTGACTGGAGTATTACCAATAATGTCCTGATGGCACTCCTGATGATAATATTTGTGTATGTGACTCTAAGAGGGTCACTATTGCTGTTTGGAGCATTTGTACCACAGGGGGTATTATAACAGTGGGGAGGGTCTTGGGAAAGTTAAAAGCATAAGATAACTATGTGGCAAATTCTGTGTAATAAATAGTGTGTATAAGAAGTCATCATGGCAGTATAGGCTGGATAGAGAAGAAAGGGGAAAGTGAACCATTCCAGTCAGAGAAGATGTCACCTGTGAGTCACTGGATGCCATTGTTCATTTTGCCTCTTCATTGGTTTAGTGCAGTGTTTACTTGTATGGTTTGATGTGTGATGGCAATCTGAACTGGTATCTGACTACATGATTGCAGCCTGGTGGTATTATTGGTTAAATGGATGCTTGTACAATGGTAGCGTACACTTGATGTTGACTGGAAAAATAAGTGTACACCAGTCCCTGACTGTGTGATTAGGTGTCTCTATTTTCCACTTTTATCTTCCTTCTTGTGTTGATAGTGATATTTTAGAATGTGATGAGATGCAAAGAATGCTAAATTCTCTATTCCATGCATTGCGCACCACTATTTTTATACAATATTAGGAAGAGAATGATATTGTATGTGTGCTGGTGAGATTCTTTGCCAGGGCTGCTTTTTTCCCAGTCACAATAACCTATGTTAAAAAAAAAAGAAAGAAAAAAATGATTGGTCCAATGACCATCTACTGGTAACCCTGGTTGAGAAAGGTGGATATCTCTCATTGGGGAGAGCACCATATAGGTGTGTGGAGTTTTGAAATTGCCTGTTTGGCCTCCACTAAGCACCTGCATATCACAAGGCATTATGGGACAGGAGCTGAGAAGCTCAAACGCCCTCTATTGGATGTTGGATTTGCTTCTGACTCACTGAATCTTTAGAAAGCAAAAGGGATAATAGTCAAGCCAGTATCGCTCATCTGCATACAGCTGTTTTGGGGTTTTGCCCCTCATCAGTGCAGAACAGAATTCCCCTTTCTGAGCAACTCATTGCCTCCCACCCAAACCAGAGAGTACACTCTGTTCTGCACTGAAGATGGTATAGCAGACCAGGGAGCAGAGTCTAAGGGGACCCTGGTCTTCACCAGAGCCTGCCACAAATCCGGATGGGCTTTATGCTGCTGGGAACCTCCAGGTTGCTACCCCTGACGTGGCTACTCACAGTGACAGCCAAAGTGCATGAGGAAGGACATAAGGCACAGGCAGAGGTGACGTGTCCCAGGTAGCCGTAGACAGAGTCCTGGATAGGCAGCAGAGTAGCCTAATGGCAGGTAACAGCGGAAACGGGATACCGGGAACACAGGTAGCAGGAAGAGCAACAGCAAGTTCCTTAAATCACAGGAGGTCGTAGGTAGTAGGAGAGGCAATTGGTACACTGTCCCTTTAAATCCAGTTAACGAACAGGAATGCAGACCGGAGTGAGGAGAGATGAGTAGCAGTAGTATAGACACAGCAGCAAACACAAGGACCTGGGGACAGACAGAGACAAACAGGCACGTATGTGGTCCACAGCAGTGACTGTGGTGTGCACGGAGACAGAACCGAATCAGGGGCATGGCCATTTCCGTGGTCCCGAACAAGTGCCACGGCATTGACCATGACAAACACACTTGCTGAAATGTATTTAATACTTGTTGCATACGTCTTTGTTGGTCAGTATGATACTTGGAGAAACTAGTCACATGCATTGCTCAGGTGGGATTTTGACCCATCCGCGAGAGTTTCCTCGGCTGTGTGTTAGGGATCATTGTCTTGCTGAGATGTTCACACTTTGTTTCATCTTCATCATCCTGGTAGATGGAAGCAGATTTTTATCAAGAATGTCTCAGTACATTTGTCCATTCATCCTTCCTTCAATTCTTCCAATTATTCTGTAACCAATTCTATCAGTGTGTTTTGCAAAAATAAGGTTGAAAAGGTCTTGAGACAGCTTACTGGTTTTACCCATCTTGAACTGTTTCTTGTGTAGCACCTTGGTAGTGGTTTTTGTAGACCATCAGTTGAACCAGCTGATATTATTTTTCACTAAGTGACAGGATTGCTAATTACTGATAGAGTTAAGCTGGTGCCATGACTTACCATGGCTTTTTGCACCTCTCTTTCTCATTATTACACATAAACTAATCAATTGACAACTAGAGTTTGATTTCTTCACCTGTGTGGATTAGATGGGTTGTTACTGACATCTGGTGAGAATTCCATGTCAATAGAGACTTTGGAATTATATTTACTTAGGAAATGTGTCCAAAACTTATTTCACTTGATGTGTATATATACTCACATTGGGTAAAAGAGTATTGGACCCATTTTCTAAGTAAGTATATATATACACAAGTCACAAAAAGTTAGGGATATTGAAACTCCAGGAAAATTTATAGACATTTTTTTAAAATAATATAAATGATAACATTTCATAACTTTAGAATGCACATGTCCAACTGCTTGCTAATTACTGATAGATTTGAGCTGATGTCATGACTTTTCATGTCTTTTTGCACCTCTCTTTCTCATTAAAACACATAACCATTTATGGACATCTGTGGTTTGATTTCTTTACCTGTGTGGACTGGATGGGTTGTAATTGACATCTGGTAAGAATTCCATGTCAATAGAGACTTTGGTATTATATTTACTTAGGAAATGTGTCCAATACTTATTTCACTTGATGTGTATATATATATATAGTGAAAGAGTATTGGAACTATATATATATATATATATATATAACCTCAATTCCAAAAAAGTTGGGACACTAAACAAATTAAGAATATAAACTGAGGGGGCGTGGCTAGGAGATGGCCGTGTGAGGACGCTTGTTCCTGAGCTCCTCATTCCTTCTTTCAAAAACCGGTGGATTCTGCCATAAAAGATGGGCAAACAGAATAAAGGACAGAAGCCTGGGACCACCCTGCGATCCGGGACCACTCGAGGGGACATTGAGGGGTTCTTTACCCCGCTTAAGGCCGCTAAATCGCTGCCGGTGTTCGGGCCTGAGATCTCCCAAGATGGCCGCCGCAGCGCGATTTCCACACATGGATCCCGGCATGGCTCCTCACCTGCAAGCAGCGCTCGTTCTTCCTCACTATCCCCACTACATCAGGGGACCATGCAGGACATTGACTTACCACCAGCGGGGCGGACCTCGAGCCCGCAGCTGCACACGCTGATGTCGGCGTCCTCAGGAAGGAGCTCCGGTCCCGGCGCGGGCTGCGCCAGCAGTGAGTCACAGCTTACAGCCGCGGCAGTGGGAGCGCAGGCGGAGGTGCCGGCTCCCTCACAGGGGATTCCCCACCACCTGCAGTTCTCTCCAGCAGCTGCCCCTGCGTCTCCCATGCCCCAGCCTATCTATGAGGGACCAGGAGTGACTGGGACCCAGGTGCCTGCCCCTTCCACATCAGCGCCATGGATTACAGAAGAGCAGCAGCTTCAAAGGGGTCACCCCTCTGTGGGGGCCCTAAATTATATGGGACAGTGTCATACACCTCCTAATGCAAGTCCTCTGTGTGCCCCCCTCCCACAGCGCCGAGACCCAGCTTCACTGGACAATGTCACTGGCCCCATGAGGCCGCAGCCTCCTCTCCTTAGTCGCTTCGGAGGTCCACCACTGTCTAGGGAGGGTTCCCCCTCCTGGTCCTCTGGTTCACCCTGGGAGCTATCCCCTGCATATAAAGGGGCCTCTCCACCCGCTGGTAGGCTGTGTGCCCAGGCTTCACAAGCGCAAGACCTTCTACCTACGCCTTGCGAGGAAGGAAATGAGCATCGTATGGCGCCTTCTCACTCACAATTGCCTGACAGTCTCAGAGACACCCCACCTTTTTATGGCCACCCATCGCCCGCACAGCTTGTGTGTCTTTCCTTTTCTGATTGCTGGACCCTTTGGGGATGATAATAAACCAGTGACTCTGGCAGCCTTGAAACAACACTCACCACTCCCATCCTGGGATATTCCCTATGACCACTCGACTGTTTGACGTTTCCCACAAGAGTCTGCGCAATTCCTATGGAGCTAATTTTTTCATTCTAAAGTTGAGGAAATGGTAAAGCGCAACCCGCACCACGCTACCCTCACGTTGTGTCCGAAAAAGTCGCACATCTATGTAAATTTACCCCTGCACAAACCTGGACGACTTTGAAACCAAGCAGGCATAAAAATTTTTACGTTTTGGGGGCCCTTTCCTGAATAGTTCCCAATCATCTTTTCCCCGGGGTGATCCCCCCACTTCAATGCCCTGCGGGTCGTCCCCCTAGGCTCATTTTGAACTTGTAGGGTGCCGACCCCTTTTAGCCGCCTAACCGAGGCCCCTAGGCCACGGATGTTATTTCCGGGTCCACTTCTTTGGTATGGGAAAGGGATTTTCTCTTGAGGCCAGGGGGCCAAGCACTGTTTTTACAAGCTCCCCATTAGAAACTGGGATTTTTCTCGTCACCTTACCCCCAGAGAGCGCCCTTGAACCCCCCCTGGACATTCTCAGAAGAAAAAAATATCCCTTCCACGGGGGATCCATTTGCCCCCATATCCGGCAGAAAGCAGGTTCTCACCATCAGATCAGGGGAAGTTTTCCCTCTGCCCGCAGTCCCTCCATATCAAGGACTTATCTTTCCCCCGGTTTGGCTGACCCCTCATCCTTTCATCGGGAAAATGTTCAGCGAAAGAAATCTTCAGCTGGTCTCCAGGGCCCCCGGGCCTTGCTCCCCTCATTAAAAACCGTGGGAGGGGCTACAAGGCCAGGGGAGTGGGATCGGGAACACGACGCCCCTTTTCGCGAATCCCCTTTGATTTTGGGCGATTAGCCCTTTGTTTTTGACCTTTGGGCCTAATTTTGGGTTTTTTTTAGGTGCCTTAGGAATACCTTTTTTTGGGGGGCCCTCCCCGGACATGCTGGTTACCATTGCTCTAATATTTTTTGTAGGCAGCCCGAATTCAGAAGCGCTTGAGCCTTTTTTCCTTTCCTCTTTCCTGAGGGCTTTGGTTTGGTTCCTTTAACAGGATCCTTGTTTTAGTTTCTTTTTTCGAGTTAGTGCGCAGAATCTTGCCCCCCTGTTTTTTTGGTTCCCTGTTCCGTTTTAGTGGTGTCTTTTATTTTGGGGGTGACGGGTTTGTGATTTCCCCTTTTTTCCCCCCCCCTTTTTTTTTTTTTTCTTTCTTTTTTTTTTTCCCTTTTGTTTTTCTCTGTTTTTCCTCCCCTTCCCTTTTGTTTTCCAGTTTGTCTTGAGAAAGGGTCGGGGCCGGTTGATATTGTGGGGCCGCCCCCCTAGACTTCCGGATGATGGACCCGGCATGCTTCATTTATTGCAAAGGGGCTTGAACACCCCTGAAAAACGGGGCATTCCTCCCCCATTTTCACCGCCTAAAGCTAAAAATGGTGTCTCAAGAAACCCATTTTTAAGGTGGGTCATGCCCCAATATTAAAATAGGCACAAACCCCTTTGGGAATTTTGCTAACTTCTCTGAGTCCGGGTCCAGGGAGGGGCCATAGCTATTCATGTCCTGGCCCATCAGGTTATTAGCTGTACGCTGACCCTGAGGCGCTTACTTTTACGGGTTTTCTCTCATTAGGACAAGTTTTTTTCTGTCCTTAATGCATAGCACCAAAAGTGGGCCAGGCTGGGTTTTTTGAAACGTTGGTGGATACTGTTCTCCCCGGGGCAAGGGGGGCCTAATACTGTGGGGTGACTTTTAAAGTAATTAGATCCAACCTTAATAACTCCCCCTGGAAATCAACCCGTCATATTCTGCCATCAAGAAGTTTAAGAGGGCTTTCTTTACTTCAGTTATGGACCCCGGGGGATTTTACAACCCGTCCGACAGGGTTTTTTCCTTTTATTCCCGCCCCACGGTTTTTTTTTTTATAGTTTGGGGGGTTTGGGCTTTTTATTATGGTTCAACATTTTAAACCCTGCCCAGGTTGTCATCCGCGTCAATCGGAAATATTCTGTGGTCCGATCACGCTCCTGTTTTTTGCTCCCTGCGGCTTTCGGCCTCACAACAGAGGGTTTGGAACTGAAAGTTAAATGAATCCCTTCTTCTGGATGCCCTCTGCACTGCAGACATCAGAAATACCATCCTTTCTTTTTTGCTAACCATAGGGGGACCCCCCCTTTGCCAACCCAGGGGAGGCCCGAAAGCTGGTCAGGGGGTCTTGATTAAGCCTGGGCCGGCTTACCGGGGGTCGAGCGGGACTTTAGCAAAGCGTTGACCAAGGTCTCTTCCTTGGAAATTACCCATAAAAATGCCCTCTCTCCCACTGAAGTCCGTCGCCTCCTGGAAGCATCCTGGGGCCGTTTCGTCCAGCAGTGCCGTAGCAAATTTTACGAGCATGGTAATAAAAGTGGCCGCATGCTGGCGAGGGCGATTCGCTCCCAAATGGCACAAAACCACGTCTCCTCCATTAAAACTACCTTAAATTCTGTAGTGCACTGTACGGATGAAATCGCCCACACTTTCCATTCTTTTTACTCCAAATTATATAACCTGCCACCTCCCTCCCAGCCTAACCAGCCAGGGGTTTTTCCTTACCCTTCCAATGTCTAAAAAACCCAAAATCGTTGCCAATTCCCCTTGAAACCCTTTTTCGTTCCCGGAACTGCAGTCAGTAATCAAGACCTTCCTGGGGGGGAAGAGCCCAGGGCCTGATGGATATACAGCCCAATTCTATAGAACTTTCGCTGATTCACTCTGCCCTACGCTCCTAGATGTTTTCAATTCAATTACAGTGGATACCCCTTCCCCCCCCCCTAAGAATTTTGGGGCACGACATTTTTCCTTAAGCCTGGGGAAAGGGTCCCTTTAGCGGTAGTACCGCCCCATTTCTCTACTCAACGTAATCTCAAAAACTATTCGAAGCAATGCAAATAGACTTTAACCCCCCTTTTGGGCCCCCCATCGACACCTATCAGGTGGCTTTGTCCGGGCAAGAGGCCGGGGATAAAACGCTCAAAACGTTAGAAATGTTCACTATGCCGTTTTCCCTAAAATTCCTCAAAGGTCCTGTCCCCTTTAGCAGAGAAGGCATTTCCCCCGCATTTCGGGCCCCTTTTCCCGCACCAGACTTTTTTCATGTATTGGATTGGGCCCTATCTTTCCCGTCTAGGATTGAACCCTTTTATTGGGGGCCCTCTGCCCGTATCAAGATCAAAGGTTTTCCCTTTTTGCTCCCCTTCCTATTTTAATGGGATAGGCAGGGCTGTCCTTTATCCCCATTACTTATGTTTTAAAAATGGGGAGTCGTGGCGGCCATAAGTCTAATCCCTTTTTAAAGGGAAATTTAGGTGGGGACACTGAAATAAATGTTCGGCTTTTGCGGATGAACTCCTACTTTATGTTGTGAATCCGCATATTTCTCTCCCGGCCCTTATGGCCGTCATCAGAAGTTTTGGAATGTGGTCTAATTTTAAGATTAATTTCTCAAAATCTGAGGCTCTTAGCATCGGTATTGCCCCACGAGATCAGGCCATGTTACGATCCAATTTTCCTTTTGAGTGGCCAAAGTTGGGCATTTCATATTTAGAGGTTCGCATCACTGAGGATCTTTCAAAGCTTTTCCCCAACAATTTCCTCCCCTTGCTAAGCAGAATACAAAAAGACTTAGATAACTGGCCACTGAAGGAGTTATCGTGGTTTGGAAGAATAAATTTGCTCAAAATGATGATTCTTCCGAAATTTTTATACCTCTTCCAAACCCTTCCTATACATATTCCTATCTCTTTTTGTAAGAGGGTTCGCCGATTTTTAAAAACCTCATTCTTTTGGGGTTCCACTCGGCGGTGCGAAATTGCGTATGAGCGCTCATTAGGCCTAAAATGCGGGAGGCACAGGATTGCCAGATTGCAGGCTGTAATTAATTTGGCCTCGGCCTATGCGTGCCTTTTGGCACTAGCCTCAGACAGGGATAACAAATTATGGGTCAATTTGGCTGAGGATCTCAGCTCTTCTGCGGTAGCGGTTCTCCCCTGGACCTGGACCCCCGCTTTCCAAGATAGTGCCTCCTCCTCCTTCTGTGGTGAATTCCTCCTGTACTCACTTAGGAACTCCTATAATCTTGTAGATCGTAGTGGCCCCTGTGTCCCACTTACAGATAATCCGGATTTCCTGCCCTGCCCGGCCCAGCCACACAAATACTTTCTTGGGTGGTTCGAAGCAGGCTCCATTACGCTTTTGTCAGGTGTCTTCGGGAGGGAAACTGAGATCATTGTGTGACATCCTCGGGGGAATGGCAGTCACGGGTAGAGCCTCCTTCCAATATTTGCAACTGTCTCACTTCTTCTCTAGGGTTAAGTCTAACATTAACCTGACTAGGCCTCTTACAGTTTTTGAGAATTCGGTGGTGTCTTCGACAAGCTTGAGACATTCGCTGTCATTTATGTATAAATTGTTGCTCTCTGATCGCTTTGGGTCTCTTCCCCCTTTTTGTCAGCGATGGGAAAATGAATTGGGCCTCTCTTTTTCTACCGCTGAGTGGGAGCGCTGTTTCCAGCTCAACCACGACCCGATGTTAGCATCAAAGCCCCAGGAGACGTGTTATAAGATTTTATCTCGCTGGTACAGAGTTCCCTAGTCTTGCAAAAAATGTTCCTGCAACCTCTGCTTTTTTGCTGGAGGTGTGGAAAAGGAGAGGGATCCATGTCCCACATTTGGTGGGGGTGTCCCCTACTCAGAGGCTTCTGGACATCTGTGCTAGAGGTGATTGAGGCGGCAACGAGCATTTTGATCCCTGACTCGCCAGAGGCCTTGTTACTTTTCATGTTCCCCATGCAGGTTAGTAGATTTAAGAAATTCCTTCTGAAGCATCTATTACAGGCTGCCAAAACTATAATCCCACGGAAATGGAAGTCACCTGTCCCCCCAACCTTGGAAGATTGGTTTGCAGAAATTGTGCGGTTTCAGATGGGTGGAAAGAATTGAAGCCCAAACTCCCGAGCAAGCTTATAAATTTACTAGGACCTGGTTTGTTGGTCCCCTTTCACAAATGCCCCACTCTATTTGTCAACTCCCTGCTAGTGTGGGATTGGCTGTGGGCAGCTTGGGTGCTACACTTTCCTCTACATTGTGCTTCCCCTTTATTCCTTCGACTTTTTTATTCCCATCCTCCCTCCCCCCGTTTTTTTGTGTGTTTCCCCCTTTTTTTCCTATCTGTTTTGTGAGATCGTCTATTGTTGTATGGGTGTTTTGTCCTCTTGGCCTCTCTGTTGTGTTGGTTGGGTTGTTCCCCCCCCCCCTTTTTTTTTTTTCTTTTCTTTTCTCCCCCTCCTTTTTTCTCTCTTTTTTTGGGCATATAGGTGCTTACAGCACCCTCCTCTGGTATGTTGTTTTTAGTTTGTAGTACATATTCATTTTCTGCATGTCTCTTGGCAGTTATTAGGAATGTGACATTTGTTTTGGTATGCATATCAGACGTCTTAGTGATTGATATCTTTCTCCTTTTCTATCACCAATGCAGTGCTTGTTTTGTTATAATATGATCTTAACATGTTGCTTGCTGTGAGATTATGTTCATTGACATATTTTGTTCAATAAAACTTCTTTGAATTTGAAAAAAAAAAAAAAGAATATAAACTGAATGCAATGATGTGGAGGTGCCAACATCTAATATTTTATTCAGAATAGAACATAGATGACAGATGAAAAGTTTAATCTGAGTAAATGTAACATTTTAAAGGAAAAATATGTTGATTCAAAATTTCAACAAATGACAAAAAAGTTGGGACAAGTAGCAATAAATGGCTGGAAAAATGACATTGAGCATATAACGAACAGCTGGAAGACCAATCAACACTAATTAGGGGAATTGCCAACATGATTGGGTATAAAAAGAGCTACTCAGAGTGTCAGTGTCTCTCTGAAGCCAGGATGGTAAGAAGATCACCAATTCCACCATTGTTGCGCAGAAAGATAGTACAGCAATACCAGGATGGTGTTACCCAGCATAAAATAGCAAAGACTTTAAAGTTATCATCATCAACCATATACAGTATAACATCATCAAAAGATTCAGAGAATCTGGAAACAATCGCTGTGCGTAAGGGTCAAGGCGTAAAACTCTACTGGATGCTCGTGATTCCGGGCCCTTAAACGTCACTGCACCTCAAACAGGAATGCCACTGTCAAGGAAATAAGAACGGGCTCAGAATACTTCCAGAAAGCATTTTCAGTGAACATAATCCACCGGGCCATCCCCGTTGCCAGCTGAAACTCTACAGTGCAAAGAGGAAGCCATTTCTAAGCAAGCTCCACAAACTCACCGTTTGCACTAGGCCAGGGGTAATTTAAATGGGGGT